>JABLUY010000348.1:0-29091 GCA_013306675.1 Thraustochytrium sp. TN22 | reverse complement strand
CCGGTGGCTGGCTGCTACGAAGCAGGCCTGCCGTGCCTGACGAGCTGGCCGAGCCTATGCTTAATGACTGAAGAGAAAATCTCCCAGCAGAATCTTAGAACCGTCGACTACCTACCTGAGCTCCGTCGCGCCATTCTCGATCCTACGGATGGCATCCTCCACGATGCCGCGCACCCGGTCGTCCATCCGTGCAATCTCGTGCAAGCACCCCGACTTCACAGTCAGTAGTACCCTCTCGAACGAAGCCCTCGTCAGGCCTTCGACGCCGCCCGGGCCCGCGCCCTGCTCCAGCCCGCCCGCGTCTCGCCGCGCCGTCGATGCAGGTCTGCTGCCAGGTTCTGCTGCGTGCCTCGGCGGCCGTGCACAGCTCGGCCCATTGTCGGGCACGCGCGGTGGCGCGCGTCCAGCGCCAGCGGAACCCTTGAAAGTTGAGACCCGAGAGCGGCTTGGAGAGCGACCGCTCCCATTCCTCGAAAGCGGGCTGGGCCGAGGGCGAGAGCAAGGCGCTCGTCTCGTGGTCGCTGGTGGTTGGGGCCTCCAGCCCTGCGCGGCAGCGCGGAGGAGCGAGCCTGGCGAGGCACGGGCGGCCGCTGCAAGCACGGCAAGCCGGAAGGCCGGCCGCCGCGGTCCTTGGAGGAGGCCAGCGGTCGCGGGCAGCCTGTGCAAGCGTGGGCGTCGGGCCGACGGCCACTGCACCGCGCGGGCCGGGCTCCAGCCTCCAGCCTTCCATCAGCGATGATCTGCGTGATTGCAATCATTGCAATGATGACTTGAAGTTGGAGAGCGGATAGTTCGCACTTCTGTGGAAGCCCTGGTTGACGACGAACTTGACGCCACAGCGCGGCGCAAACGGCACGCGCGGTGCGGACACCTGCTGGCGGCCCGAATACCGATCATCGCGCGGACCATCGGCGAGCTCCTCGCTGGCCGACCCCTGGCCGGTGGCCGGCGCGGCGCTGGAGCCTGGAGCGGACGCTGTGCGATCCGATGTCGATGTGCTGGTCGACTGGCGAGTCATCACGGCACGTGTACGGCGCCGGCCGGCCGGGGCACAGAGCGGCTGGGCGCGGCTGACTGCGCGGTGCGTGCGGCCGCCGCGGCGTTGTGCGGCGCGGCGCGGCGCGGCAGCGCACCTCGCGTGCCGGGCTGACGCGCCGTGCACACTCAAGATCAAGGGCGCTGGTGGCGTGCTGCTTCGTGCTGCTGGGCTGCGCCCGCGAACTGGCAAGGAGCCTCGAAGGAGGTACGTCGGTGGCACGTCGGGGCCGGGCACGTCGGCGTGGCCGCGTAGCTACACGCGTGGACTGCGCGGCCTGTGCGGGTTTCGTCCTGCGCTGCAGGGCGGCAGTGCGCGTAGATGGGCGAACTTGAAGGCGGGTCGACCAGACGCCGCGCAGGGAGGCCGGACGCCGCCGGTCGCGCGCGGTAGCGCAGACTCGGCGCAGTGCCACGTGGACACACACACAGATGCGGGGAACAAGGGGTTCACATGCAAGTTTCTCATCCGTGCAACTCGCGCGGCGTGCGCTACATGTGGATCGAGTGTCTCCGTGTGGTGCAGCGAGACAGACCGTTGCACATTGCACGGGCAGTCTCAGGTGTCAGCAGCGGCAGTGTTTGGCGAGAAATATGTCGTAGTTGCGCGTCAACGTCGTGTTTGCGCGTCAAAGAATGCGCTTTGTGGCTGCTTCCGGATCGCCTGAGCGAAGCGCCTCGAGAGCGCGACGCCGAAGCCGGAAGCCATTCTTAGCGCCTGGATCTGGCTTGTCGACGTCAAGGAAGGTTCGGTAAATTTAGCATCCTAGCCGAGGCCAGCTCAAGCAAACCTCGTGTTTCCCAGCCAAGGCCAGCTCAAGCAAACCTCGTCTTTGGCCATGCCTTTCGGTCGTCCAGCCCTCGCACGAAGTGATACAAAACCTCGTCCCAGTGAACCTTGTTGCCCTTAGGGTACAACAGACTGCTCACTTCGATCCTGGCGTCTCCTTTTGTGCCACCAGAGAGACGGTGGATGTTGCGCTCACGATGCAAAGAGAGGGTGACGAGAACCTCATGCATGGCAGAGAGGCTGAGACAGATTGCCTTGAGAGCGGCGCGTGCGCCCTTTGCGAGGCCGGCCGGCGGATCGGCGACTGGCAGCGCGCCCCGCCGGCCATAAGACCTACAAGCGAAGTTCGAAGCCATCAGCACGCATGTGTGCTGCGACACTGCTTCTGCTTTATTGTGGGTGCGGCCCCCAGCGCATGTCATGTCCGGCGGTCTCGCATCGTTATTGCGCGTGCGAGAGCGTGCGTTGCCGACCCGGATGGCTGCGGCGTCGCGTCGCGAGGCGTGGGACTCTTCGGCTTGCCCGAAACAAGGTTCGCGCGCGGTCTTGAAGCGTGGTGATGCCTTCATGCTGCGACGATGTGGCCACACTATTACAGCGACTCACGCGGTCAAAGCACACAGGCGAGCAAACAGACGCGCGGTTCGTCACGAATCAATCAAGCTGGTCATGAATCAGTCATCTTGGGAAAAGGAGGGCATGGAAAAGTGCGCGGCGGGGCTCGCCTGCGCGTCGACAATGGTGCGCTGGCGGCCGTGAAAGGTGGTGTTGCGCTTTGGGGAGGCGGCGGTCTGGTGGGAGGCCTTCTTGTGGATGGTCTTCATGGTCTTGATCTTGAGCTCCTGGTGCGTGAGCGGGCGGTAGTCCTGGTCCTCGTCGTCGGAGCCCTCGTCCGAGGAGTACTCGTTGAGCGAGGGCGGGTTGATTTGCACGGTATCCTGGCCCATGGGCGCGGACGGGCCCTGGCCAAGAATGCTGACGAGCGCGTTGGCTGGGGAGCCAGGCGAGCCGGGCGAGAAGGGGCTGCCAGGGGACGCGAGGTGCGGGCTGCCAGGGCCCTCGTTGTCGTGGTCGACCATGGGGATGTCGGCGCCGCCGGCGCCGCTGGGCAGCTGGCGCCGCGAGTAGGCGGCCCACATCTGCAAGATCTCGTTGGTGCGCTGCTCGATGATGCCGAGGTACTGCATAATATTGGCCTCCGTGACTTGGGAGTCCGACAGCAGATCGGCCATGGCGGTCTTGTCGCACTCGGTCTTGATGAAGATGCCCTGGATGCCGATCTTGAGCGCTGCGATGGTCTTCATGGCGTCCTGGAACTTGAGCTCGTACTTTTCCACCGACGCCTCTGTGGACTGCAGCTTGTGCTGCAAGTCGTTGAGCAGCTGCTGGTGCTGGTTCGCGTCGTCGCCAGACTCCTGCGCGTACTTGTCCTCCTCGTCATGCAACTGCTGGATCTGCTCCTCGAGCTTCTCCAGCTCGTTGTTCTGCTCGTTGACGAAGTTGAAGAGCGAAAAGTTCTGCTCCTCGTTCTGGATGAAGGTCTTGACCAGCTCGTCCACGTCCGTAATGCCCGTGGCGGCCTTGATCTTGTTGAAGGCCTCCTCGTAGGACTGCACCTTCATCTCCGTGGCCGCCACGTTGGCCTTGTCCTTCGCCATGCTCCAAACGCCCTTGGCCACCTTCTTCTTGAGCCGCGCCTCCTCCTCCATGGACATTTCGCCGCGCTGCCCGATGTGGTGGTCCTTGCCCTGCTCACGCAGCAGCAGCTCCTTGCGCTTGCGGTCCGCGTCGATGGCGCGGTCCAGCTCCGCCATCTGGTCCTCGTACTCGGCGCGCTCCTTGTTGTTCTGCTGCTCGATGGCGGTCATCTCCATCTGCGCCTGGTCGCGCGCCTCGTACGCCTGGTTCGACGACTCGATGATGGCCGCCATCTGTTTCTTCTTGTCGTGCAGGTCCTTCTCCAGCTTGCGGTAGATGTTGTCAAAGACCACCCGCTCGCGCCGCAGCCCATCGATCGTCTCGCGCAGCGACTTGTTGTGCGCCAGCGCCTCGTTGAACTTGACCAGCGCCTTGTCCAACCGGTTCTCCAGGATGCGGATCTGCTTCTGCACCATCTTGCGGCTTTCCTTGGCCGCGTTCACGCCGCCCATCTGCTTGCGCTGCTGCAAGATCTTGCTCTTCATGACCTTGATGGCCTTATTGAGCTCCTCCAGGTTGCGCGTCTCGATTGCCAGCTTTTGCGTGAAGCTGTCGCCCTGGTCCTGGATGAGCGCCAGCTTGCTCGACGGCCCGGCGTCGCCGCCCTTGGCCGCCGAGTGCCGCTCCTCCATCGCCAGCTCCGCCTTGAGGCCCTCCTCATCCTTGCGCAGCTTGTTGATGGCCGCCTGCTGCCGCCGAATGATGTTTTGGCTCTCCTCCGTGTACGCGCGCCGGTTCTGCTCCATGTTCCGGTACTCGCGCTGCAGCTGCGCGAACTCCGCCGCTAGCGCCGACGCCGACCGCGCGTCATCATCCTGCATCCTGCAGTCTGCTCGCTCGCTCGCGACCACCGCAAGCTCGCTCGCTTTCTTGCTCTTCTTGCTCGCTTGGAAGCTCGCTGCTTTGCCAACGCAGCGCTCGCGAGCGAAGCGCAAGCTTCGTAGTAGAGCCGCGCGGCTTTGCACGCGCGCGCAGCTCGAGACGGCCGGAGCCGAGCCGAGCCGAGCCGAGCCGAGCCGGGCAAAGGAGAGGAGGAGGCCGCTGCCAAGGAAAGGAACTAGTGCGAGAGCTCGAGCAAGAGCACTCAGGGAATCGGCGGTCTCGTGCTCACCTGCCACTTTCCGAGCCGCTGGGTGTGTACTAGTCGCTCAACGGATATACATGTAGCAACTCGACGCTGTTCCGAACAGAGGGAAGAGGGAGGAGGGCCTTCAAGTTGTGGAAAAAAACACACACACTCACGCACACAGATAGGAGAGAAGCTGACTGCTTCAGTCAATCGGTCTTGCTCGGCCAAGGCCACGATATAGGACACATATAAGAGGTACGCACAGGCGCGGGTGAGGAACGTGCTCATGCTCACTGATTGTGGCTGTGAGGCACCACTGCTGACATGGCGGGATCAGAGTCGGCGTCCATGGGACGCAGCTTGAAACCGACCTCGTCGACGCTGATGCCGTACTCGGAGAGCTTGGACTCGAACGTACCAACCATGGAGTTGTAATGCTGGACGGCGTTGGCGACCGCCTGCGCGAGGTTCGTGAGCGAGGCATTCTTCTCGTCGATAATGTCGCGAACCTTCTTCTGCACCGTGCCGAGCGTGGACGGGTCGAGGTCGAACTGCTTCAAAATCTCGGACAGGTAGCCTGTGCTCTTCTCCAGCTCGCGGTCCATGAGGGACACCTTCTTCTCGAGGAGCAGGTTCTTGAAGCCGGTCTTCTGCTGCACGTCAAAGACCGAGCTCTGCAGCTGATCATAGAGGTTCTTGCGCTCCGCAGAGACCATCTCGAAGCGCTGCGTGAGCACCTCGTTCTCCCATTCGAGCGCCTTGAGCTGGTCCTGAACCACGCCGAGCGCCACCTTGGTCTTGGACAGGCGCGCCTTGATCTCCGTGTACTCCTCGAGGCTGGCGCGCAGGCGCTCCACATCCTGCAACGCCTGCTTGAGTGGCTCGGACATGCGCTTGTTCTCCTGCGCAATCTCGAACATGAGCTTCTCGTCCGCAGACTCCTTCTTCTTCATCTCCGCCACCTCCTCCTTGAGCGACTTGATCAAGTCCAGGTTGTTGTGCGTAATGTCGTTGTAGTAGTTCTTGATCTCCGCAAAGGCCTTCTCGTGCGTCTTCATGAGCTCGTCGATGTGCGTGTCCTTGCGCTGCTCGATGCGCAGAATGTCCGCCTTGCGCTGTGCCTCCAGCTGTTCACGGAGCACGCGCGAGCGCCGCTCGTGCTTGAGTTGCAGCTCGCGCGCCCGTCGCTCGAAGTTCTGCCGCAGCTCCGTGATGCGCCGGTCCTGCTCCTGCTTCAGGCTCTTGACGAAGTCCTCGTGGCTCAGCTCCGTCTCCTTGAGCTCAATCTTGAGCGACCGCTCGTCCTTCTTCAGCTCTGTTTCCGCGTGCCGGTGCTTGTCCTCCTCCAGCCGCAACGAGTTGTTGCAGTCCGCCTTGAGGTTCGTCACCTCATTCTGGTGCTCGTAGAGCAGATGCTTCACCCGCTGCTTGTACACCTTGATCTCCACCTGGTGCCGCTCCTCCAGGTCCTGCAGTTCGCGCTGCTTGTTGCGCACCTCCGCCTTTTTGTCTTCCAGGCTCTTCTTCTCCACGATCCAGAAGTAATTGATCTTCTCGCGCTGCTGCTGGAACTCGTTGAACTGGCCCTGCTCCGCCTGCAGCCTGCGCTTCAGGTCCTTGGCCTGCCGCACCAGTTCCAGGCGCAGCTCCGCCTCGCTGTCGCCCGCGCCGCCGTCATCGCCCTTCTTCCCGCCCTTCTTCTTCCCCTTGCCCATGGCTGCCGCGCCCCGGGGCGCTCGCCTTCGCCAAGCGCGACCGCGGCCGCGCCCGGCCGCCCGCGAGCCAGCTCCGCTCGCTTGCTATGCAGGCCGACTAAATCGCCTCGCCTCGCCCCGCCCCGCCTCTCTGCGCCGCGCCGCGACTTTGCTCTCTCGCCGCGACTCCGAGTTCGAGCTGCGTTCCCACTCAACGGCATGGCGTGCCACGGCACTGATGGTGGTGATCGCACGCACAGCTGTGCGCACTGCGCAGCTGTGGGGACCGCCGCTGCTAGCGCTACTATCGTGTCACGATGTTCTCCACTGCCAGGTCGCGGCCAATGTGACCGTGACACGCCGGCGGGCGACACACGGACACGGTTCGGAAAGAATGCGCACGCGCATCAGTGCCAGCGACAGGCGTGCTGTGCTATGACTTTGGCAATTTTCGCTATTGATTGGCGTCATGCCTCCAGTGGTGCTGCAGGTTTCCCTCTAATGCTCAGCATTCCATTGGATGCGATGCGAACTCCGCGCCGCGGCGGCCAGGGCCGGCCAGGGCCCGGCGCTGCGGGCAGCCCGGGGCGATGGAGGCAAGCTCAGGCACGATGCTGGGCGGCGACGCGGCGACCGTGGCCCGCGCGAGGGCGCGGCGGCGGCGCAGGAGCAGCATCAAGTTTGATCCGTGCCAGGCAAGCGCGGCGAGGAGCATCCAGGCGGCGTGGCGTGGGCTGCGCGTGAGGCGCCGCGTGAAGCGACGCCTGCGAAAGAGGTTCACGAGAGCGTACGACAGCGAGCACGGCCTCGAGTACTGGATCGACCTGGAGACGGGGCAGTCGCAATGGACGCCACCCGTGGTCTTGCGCGGCGAGGAGATCCCATTCTATGGCCTCGACGAGCCAGCGCCGGTCGGACCCGCCGGGACCGCGGCTGCAATGCGCGCGGGTTGGCTGTCCGTAATGCCCCCAACGCAGAACCCGCACGATGCAAGGCCCGCGCGCATCGACGTGTACATGTCCACCACGATGCCGCTGCGCTGCCTATTGGCAGACACGAGCAAGCTGGCCGCATTTTGCGGCGACGACGGTGACGAGCTTGAATGGAGCTATACGCTGTCCTTCTTCGCCTACTCGCGGCCCATGCCGGGCGCTACACGGTACTCCGTCTGGGCCGCCCAGCATCCGTTCCGCTGCAAAGTCTGCATGGAGCAGGTCCCGTCGGACGGCGACCCGAGCGCGGAGCGACACCGCGGGTGGACGCGGCGCTTCGAGTTCTATGCCTACTACGCGCCGCTGCAAGGCGCCATCTGCCTCAACGTGCAGCAGGTGCCGAACCCGATCCGCCAGCGCGTCTCGGAGGCCGTGGCGACGCGCGGAGGCTGGTCGCAGGTCTTTTCCTTTTACGCGTACCCGACGATCCGCCAGGCCGTCTATGAGGCGGTGTACTGCGAGCCGTCCCTGCAACGGTCCATGGTGGGTGAGCTGCCCGCGCAGGGCTCGCCCTTCTTGCACCCGCCGGTGGAGCAGTTCGAATACGACACGGTTGGAGACGAGATGCTCACCACCTCGTGGTGCCGCAAGTTCGAGTTTATCGCCTTCAAGTGCCGCTACCCGGGCACGGTGCAATACGTTGTCATGCGGAGCTACGAACCTCTTCTTCAGGACGAGAACATGAGCAAGGAGGAGAAGAAGTATGCGGACGACGTGCACTTTCCCGTTTTCAAGCTCGCTCAGGAGGGCGCCGGGGATGTTGTCGGCTGGGAGCCCGTCACAGAGTTCTTCGCCTTTCCGCTTCCGGTCCCGGGCACGACGCGGTACTACTTCAAGGTGGGCCGCAAGCCTCGCCGGTACCGCATCACGCTGCACGACCACGTTGGTCCGTGGGAGACGCTCTTCTCTTTCTATGCCTACTCCACGCGCGCCGAGGATGCCTACGACGTCGACGCGTACTACCAAGAGTAAAATTCAGTTGCAAAAAGGTGAAATATTGCTTGTTGTGCATGTCGCGCGTACTCTCCAAGTGAATCTCAGCGCTGTGGTGTGTTGGTCAAATTTTTTGGCTTGTTTTGCTTGGTGACGGTGGGGTTACCGGGGCTCCGGTGCCAGGCGATACCACCACCTCAAAAAAGTAGAGTACGAGTCAGCCGGATGCGACTACGCGGCATTGCCTGCACACGAACGCGGGGAGAGGTCGCGAGCGAGACTGTCGCAGAGCTCCGTGGCGGCCTTCATTTGCGCTTGCGTAAATACCTCGCCATTCTCGTACACGACGGCGACGTGGACGGTGTAGTCGATCTGGCGCACCACATACGCCGGCGTCTTGCCCTGCTCCGAGACGACGACAGAGGCGTTGGCGCAGTCGCAGTGGCGCGCCATGATGATGGAGGCGATTGCGCCCACGTGCGGCGTCACGTCAAAGGTCGGGGGCAAAATGAGAATGGGTGGGAGCGAGTTGATGCCCTCGAGCGGGGCAAAGAGCTCGTCCGGCTCGTCTTCAACGGCCGCCAAGCTGGCCTCTTTGGACTCTCTCGTCCTGCCGCCCTGGTGCGAAGTGACGATGATTGGGAAGAGGTCCTGACCCTCGGGCAAGCCAAGATTGTCGCGCAGCTCCTCGTTGCTGGTAAGCTCAATCGCGCTGGTATCCAAACTCTTGCACACGAAGCCACTCGCGGTGCGCGGCGGCAGCACGGGCAGGCCCTGCATGGGCCCGCGCTCGATGTAGTTGGCGAAGCGCCTCGCCTGAGGCCTAGCCGCTTCGGCTGAGGCGGCCGACACGTCCGGGACGGCATCCTCGTCGGGCGCGATGCACTGCAGCGAGTCGAGTATGAGGAGGACTGCGGACGGCGGCTCGGCGCCTGAGGACGCCTCAGCGCCGACCGTGGGCCGCTTCAGGAGCCTCTTAATGTTGTTCACGTGCACAGTTTTGCTCGCCGCGCCGGTGGACGGCTTGTGCTGCCCGAGCACCGGGTGAAAGTAGAGCGTGGCCTTTGCGACCAGCATGTTGAAGGTACGCTGCGCAAATTTGGATGCGACGCAAGTACTCGTGTTCTGGTTGGCGGTGTTGGTCAGATTGCGAGTGCTGCGCTGCGCCGGCGGTTTGGGCTTGGACACCTTGAGCGAGTAGGGTCCGACGGAGCCGCCGCCGCCGCCGCCGCCGCCGAGGCCACCAGAGGCGGAGGCCGCAACTGCTGCGCCCATGGCGGACACGTGCGAGCTGAGCGAGCTCGTGGAGGTATCCAGCGGCGCCTGCTCCGGGATACCCTCCATCGACTTGGCGCCGTTCTGCTCGGCCGCGCCCGGCGAGGAAGCCTCGGTCTCATACGACGCCGCACTCGCGACAAACTTGTTCAACGAGGCGACCTTGTCACGCGCCTCCACGAGCGCGAGCATGGAAGCGTCCAACGAATAGCGCGAGATCTGGAAGGAGGCGTGCGCGAGCGCCGACAGGGCCTGGAGCTCGGCGAAAGCGCCATCCACGAGAAGCTGCAGGACAAAGGTGTCGGACGAAGGCTCGAGGCGTACATCGTCCATGCCAAGCGTCTGCTCCCAGTCCGCGTCGGCGCCGAGGACCGAGAGAGAGCCGGTCGCGAAGTCCACGGTTAGGTTCGAGTAGATCATGCAAATCGCGCGGCGTGTTTTGAAGAGCTGGCTCATCTTGTAGAAGATCACGCCGTACTCCTCGAGCGCCGCCTTGATGTGCGGCTGGCTCACCTGCCACCGCAACACTGGAGTCAGGCAGTCGGGTCGCGTAAAACGCAGCTCCTCCGAGTTGACGCGGGCCGCCAGCCTGCGGGCGTTGCCTGTGAAACGACCGACGGGCTCGCCGTTCGAGCCCACTACGGCGGCGCCGGGCCCCATGCTGGCGCTTCGCGCGCCGATACCAGATGGGAAAGGAGGCGACCCCATTCCCTCACCCCGCGGGGGAACGGTGTTACTGTTGTGTCTCGAGGCGCGCAGGGCGCCTGGTGTGGTGTGGGCGGGTGGCTCGGGCAACGGCGAGCGATCTTGGCTCACAAAGCGGCCGAGCGCCATGGCGATGCCAGACTTCGGACTCGTCTGGGTGTCTCCTCCGTCTTGTACCACGGCTGGCGCCAACTGCCAGGCCTCACCGTGAACGGCTGCCGCCTCGAGCGGGCGGCGGTCCTGGGCGCCGCTCGAGGCAGCGCGCGTGGCGATAATGAGGCCCTCAAGCAGGCGCGTCGTCTTGGCGATGGAGGACTCGATGAGGACGATGATGCCGTCCAGCGCAGCGCGGTCGCGTACGAAGTCCCGCGTCGTAAGGTATTGCTCAGCGGTGGCGTACTCTACGAGCATCGGGTTGAGGTTTTTCCAGAAGGGATTGGTCTTCTTGAGCTCCGAGACGCGCGATACCTCATCGCTACTGACATTCAGGGCGGACTTGTGATCGCCGCGGCGCAGGTGATCAAAGAACTTGACCAGGCCCTCCTTGATGGAGTGCTCCTCCTCCACCAGCGCCTCGATGAGGCCGGCGGCAACCTGAGGTCCCCTCGTCTCGGCCGTGGGAACCGGGCCTGGCGGCTCCATGCCGCGGCCGCTGCTGGGCTCGGGCCCGAACGAGGCCGGGGTCGCCTCGCTCCAGTGCCGGCTCCCGACCGGCATCGAGTCTGCGCTCCGCAGCGAGGTGCCTAGGAGCTGCTCCTTGGCCAGCGCATGCTGCTGGCGCGCCGACGCGACGGCAGTCGCGCGCCTCTTGGGCGGCGGCAGCCTGCGGTTGCGCGAGCCCTTGGGCGTGGCCATGCCCGCGTCCGTCGGCGGCCTCGACACGCCCTTGCGCCGGTTCTCCTTGAACAGGATGCTCAGCACGGGCGACGCCGACCCCATGCCGGCCGTCTCCGCGTCCTCCAGGTCCGCGTCGTCGCCCGCCTCGCGCGTCGCGCCGCCGCTCCCTCGGCTCGCGCTCCTCGCGCGGCGCGCCAGGTCCGCCGGCGACAGCTCGCCGCCCGCGGGGCTCGACGACCAGGCGCCCATCCTGCCAGCCTGCCGCGCCGCCGCCGCCGCCGCCGCCGCCGCCGCCGCCGCCGCCGCCGCGCCCGTGCGCGAGCGCGAGCGGAGTTCGGGCTCTGCGCCCGGCGGGCATGCCGTGTCATGGCGCCGGTCGCAGAGCCCGACCGCCCGTCCCGCGAGGCCGCGGCCGGCGCGGCGGCGCGCGGGGAGGGCGCCGCCCTCGCCGCCTGCTTGCTTTCTCCGCCCGCCCGCCTACCTGCTCGCGCGCTGTAGAAGCAGGCGCGAGCGCGGGCAGCACCATGATGGCGGAGGCCGCCGGCATGGGCCAGCTGCGCGATCGCCGCCGCCGCCGCGAGGCGCGCCGCGCGGCGGCGGGTGGCGGCTGGCAGGCGGCGCTGGCGCTTTGCGCACCGCTGGCCGCAGAGCCGACTCCGCAGCCAGCACCAGCGACGCCGCCGGCGAGGCCGACGCCGTCGCTCGAGACGACGACGACCACGACCACGACGACGCCTAACGACCCGGAGAGGAACCAGGACGAGCCCGGGAGCTTGAGGCCAATCAAAGCGCGCAGGACGGGCTCTGCTGAGCGCAGCTCTTGCCACCAAAGGCCTGCGGTAGGCAATGATGCGCATGGGCCAGGACCTTCTGAGACGGGCATCGACGGAAAAGAGCCAAGACCTTTTGGGAGGAGCGATGTTGGAGGCCTTGCCGACGGCGAGGTGAAGTCAACGCCAGCCTCACTCAAACACAATGCGAATGGCATAAAGGATGGCGCAGACGTCCCTGTCTCGCCCGAGCGGCGCTCGCAGACAGACGTCGAGGTCCTCGACCTCTCCATGGAAGACACCAAGGCGGCTCGCTGCAAATCTCGCGAGGCGATTGGCGCAGACGAAGAGCTGGAGGAGCAAGCGCTACAAGAGGCCGCCGTGATGTGCGCAGCTGCGACAACCAAGGCGCCGGAAGTATGCCATCAATGTGGCAAGGTCGTGAGTGAACTGGAATCTGCGGCGCGCAGCGCGCACGAGGCCATGTGCGAGCAGGATGCGCGGCTTGACCGCATGCAGCGGCGGAACTACATGTGTCCCATCTGCGACCTTGACTTTTGCACCGATGCTCTCAACGAGACGCAACTTACGAAACGACTGCGGCATCTGCGCGTTTGCGCGCGGGCCGCGGGCATCTCGGATCCGCGCGAGCTTGCTCGGGCGACGCGGCGCGAGCGCGACGGTGCACCGGGGCCAGACCACGAGGAGGACGACGTTGGTGACGAGAACTTCGAGGCGCTCATGGACGCCATCTTTGACGAGGAGAACGAATGCCTCGACGAGGAGATTGGCAAAGAGAACGAAGCCGCAACGCCGAATAATGACGCGGCGACGACCGGAGACGCCTTCGCGATGCTCATGCGGAGCGCCAAGACCAAGACGTCCGCCGCGTCCTCATCGTCCGCGGCGGCGGCGAGCGCATCCGCTGCGAGCCGAGGACGGCGGCGCGGCATGTGGGGAGCAAGACGCGGGCGGGGCGGGGCGACGGGTGGGGCGGCCAAGGGTGCCGCGGCACCGACCAACTACCTGACACCGCCGCCCCAAAATCAGGTCCCGGAGTGCAAGGGTCTCCTGGTGGACGGCTTCAAGTACCGCTTCCGCGGCCAGCAAAACATCTTCTTCCTGACGCACTTTCACGCGGACCACTACGGCGGCATCGCGTACCGCTGGTCGGAGGCGCCCATTTACTGCACGCCGACCACGGCACGGTTGCTCTCGCTGCGGTTCAAGGTGGACGCGAGCTGCATCCGCACGATCGAGGTTGGCGGCCCGCCGGTGCGCGTGGGCGGCGCCGACGTGGTCGCCTTGGAGGCCAATCACTGCCCCGGCGCCGCCATGTTCCTCTTCAAGGTGCGCAGGAGCGGGCGCGCGCACCTTCACACGGGGGACATGCGGTACGAGCGGTCGTGCATCGACGTTCGCCGCGCCGTGCGGCTGCCCCAAAATGTCCGGCTGGCCACCGTGTTTCTGGACACCACATACCTGGATCCGGCGAGCCGCTTCATCTCTCAGCAGCAGGCCATCTCGCAGGCGGCTGAGCGCCTGACCGTCGTCCTGCGCGAGGACTCCAACAACGCGCTCACCTCGGCGCTGGGCATGTCGGCGGCGCATCGCACCCTGGTAGTGGTTGGCGCCTACACGATCGGCAAAGAGCGTTTCCTGTGGGGCGTGCTTCGCGCCTGCTTCCCGCCCAAGGAAAAGGTCTACGTGAGCGCGGCCAAGTTCCGCGTGCTCAAATGTCTGACGGACTTGAAGCTGGACGACCTGCTGCGGCTCACCACCAACAAGACCAAGGCGAACGTGCACTTGGTGGAGATGGGCAAGCTCACCATGCCGTCGCTGCGCAGCATGCTGTGCGATCGCTTCTCTCGTGTCGTCGCGCTGCGGCCCACGGGCCACGCCAAGCGCATGTCTGAAACATCCTCGCAGGACGGCCGCGTGCGCGTCATCTCCGTCCCGTACAGCGAGCACTCCTCCTACGAGGAGCTGGGCCACTTCCTCGCCGACATCCAGGCCGTGGCGCGCGGCCAGGCCCTGACCATCGTGCCCACCGTCACCAGCGTCGGCGCCGGCCGCGGGGGCATGGCCACCACACGCTCGCGCTTGCAGGATCTCCTCGCCTCCTGCGGCGGCAGCAGTATTACCACCGCCACCACCGCCACCACCGCCCCCTGTACGCATACCACCAACTACCCGTGAGCGGCGTTCGCCTCTGCCAATCCTTGTTCTTGGAATCCACGAACGATGTACGATGCTCCTACGACCTCGACGCACATGAGCTCGTGACGACGTCCTCAAGTCCCGACCGTTGTCGTTGTCCATCAAGTGGTCGTGGTCGAGGAGCGTATCATCGCGAGCCTCACCAAATCCGCAACCTTGGCGCAAACCCGCCTCGCGAGTTGTCCGCCAGCCAGGCCGGCGAGCTCGCCAGCGGCGCCCGGGGAGCGGCAGACCGGCGAGACGAGCGAGCGCGAGGCCGCCGCGCAGAGCCCAGCACGGCGCTCGCGAGCGGCCCGGCGCCCGCGTCCCGGGACCCGGCGCGCCCCGAGTCTCGACCGTCTCGTCCCGTCCCGGCGCGCCTCGGCTCGGGCAGACCCCGAACGCGGGCGCGCGCGCGGCGACGGCGCGCGGCAGGCCAGGCAGGCAGCGGCGGCGCTGCCCCTGCCCCGCCCCTGCCGAGCGGCGCGCGCGAGGCGGCGCGGCGCGAGGCTTCAGGCGGCCGGCGCGGCGGTGCTGTACATGGAGGTGTTCATGGAGAGGCGCGCCAGGGACTACGACTAGCGAGCGAGCGAGCGAGAGGACGAGGACGAGCGAGGACGCCGCGCGGGACGCGACGCGCGGCGGCGACGGCGGGCAGAGCTGGAGAGCAGCCAACCGCGGCGGACCGGGCAGAGCGGGCAGAGCGCGAGCAGGAGGCGAGGGGGGTCAAGCGCGAAGAGGAGGTGGCCAGTATGGGCGTCAAGGGCGTGTACCTGAGGGCGGTGAACGCCGTGCGAGGCGTGACGGAGCGGAGGGGAGAGCACTGGGAGAATCCGCGCGTGGTGTACGAGAATGCGGTGGAGCATCACGCGCCGCTGAGGCTGCTGCGCGACGCGGAGGATGCCGTAGAGGCGGTCAAGCGCGCGCGGGGCGACACGGGGTGGGTGCGCTTCCTCGCGCGCGCGGAGTCGCCGTGCGCGTGCAGGTTTAAGCTGTTTCGCAACCCTTCGTGCGTGCCGCAGGCTGCGCTGACGGCGGACGGCGAGACAGCCTCCTGGGAGGATGCAGCCATCCCGAGCCACTGGCAGATCGCCGGCGATGATGACCCGCCCGTGTACACCAACTTCAAGTACCCTTGGGCGCGACCGCACGCGTTCAGCACGCGCGTTCCGCGCAAGGACAACCCGACCGGCGTGTATCGGGTGGTCTTTGACCTGGAGGAGTCCTGGGTGCAGGCCGTGGAGCGGGGCGAACGCGAGGTCTTTTTCATTTTGCACGGGGCGGGCGCCGGTGTGGACATTTACGTGAACGGCGAGCGCATGGGGTACGGACAGGACAGCATGACGGAGACAGAGGTGAACATCTCGCGCGCAGGTCTGATGGCGCACGGGAACGTGCTCGCGCTGGTCGTGTACCGGTGGACCGACGGGAGCTACCTGGAGGACCAGGACCAGTGGTGGCTGAGCGGCGTCTTTCGCGAGGTGGAGCTCTCGTGCCGGCCGGTGAGCGGCGGCATCGCCGACTATGTGGTGGAGTCGGACGGCTCCCAGGTGCTGGTGCAGGCGAGACTGACAGGCGCGGCAGCCGAGGCGACCGAGTACCGCTTGGTGGCGCGGGTTCTGGACGCGGAGGGGCGCGAGATAGCCAGCGGCGAGGCCGGAGCGCGCGCGCAGGCGGAGTACGCGCGCGAGCCTCTGGCCCGCGAGGAGCCCGTGGCGGAGCTGGCCCTTGACCTGGGAAGCGGCGCGCGACGCTGGAGCGTTCGAGACCCGTTCCTGTACACGCTGGTGCTGGAGTCGACCGAGGAGACCAAGGGTGGGCGGCGCGTGGTGCAGACCGAGGCAACGCGCGTGGGCCTGCGGACGGTCAAGATTCATGCCGCCCAGGTGTGCTTGGACGGGGAACCGCTCCTGGTGTGCGGCGTGAACCGGCACGAGTGGAGCCCGGAGCGCGGCAAGGTGGTGGACGAGGAGCTCATGGTGCGCGACATTCGCATGATGAAGCAGTTCAACTTCAACGCGGTGCGCAGCAGCCACTACCCCAACGCGCACCGCTGGTACGAGCTCTGCGACGAGTACGGGCTGATGGTGGTGGACGAGGCGAATGTGGAGACGCACGGGTTCACGGTGGCGGCCGCCATCTCGCTGCTGCAGTGCGACCCAGCGTGGCGCACGGCCTTTCTGGCGCGCTGCCAGGCCATGGTGCGGCGCGCGCGCAACCATGCGTGCATCATCGCGTGGTCGCTGGGCAACGAGTCCGGGTGCGGCCCCAACGCGCGGCGCTGCGCCGACTGGGTGCGTCGCGTCGACCCGACTCGATTCCTCCAGTATGAGGGCGGCATCAAGAACGGCGACTCACCGCTGCTGCTGGGCGACGGCCGGGACCCTTACACGAGCGACGTAATATGCCCCATGTACGCGAGCCCGGCGCACCTCCTTGAGGTGGAGCGCGAGACGCAGCGCGCACGCGGCAAGCTGCGCGCACGTCCAATCATTCTCTGCGAGTACGCTCACGCCATGGGCAACAGCAACGGCAACTTGCACCACTACTGGTCGCTCTTTCGCTCAGCGAATCACCCGCGCATGCAGGGCGGCTTTATCTGGGACTGGGTGGATCAAGGCCTGAGCAAGCCGACTTCGCTGGGCGGCGCCTGGGGCTATGGCGGCGACTTTGGCCCGCAAAGTGGTTCGGGCGACAGCACCTTTTGCATCAACGGTCTGGTCTTTCCCAACCGCACCCCGCACCCGAGCCTGTTCGAGGCCAAGGCGCTACAGCAGCCGGTCGTCTTCCACATCACCTTTGAAGCCGGCCTGAGCATGGAGGCGGACCTGGAGGCGTACGCACCCCCGCTGGACGCGCTCGAGTTCGCCTGGGCCGTCTTCGACGTCTTCAGCCCGGACCCGCTTGCGAGCGGCGCCCTCAAGGCGTCCACAATTGATGGCCAGCCGCGCCGCGTGGAGCTACGTGCGGTGGAGGAGCGCGAGCTGGCCGAGGTGGTGCGGCGCGGACTGCAGCAGCAGCAGCAGCAGCAGCACCAGCAGCAGCAGCAAGCCCCGCTTCGACTGCGCGTACGCGCAAGCCTGGGACGCGACCTTGCGTACGCCGATCGCGGGCACGAAGTGGCCTTCGCGGAGGAGGTCATCGCAAGCGAGCGCAAGTCGCTGGCGGCGGCAGTTCGCGTGCCTTTCGAGAGCCTGCTGGCGCCCCCGGGCGCCGCGGCCCGGGCCGAGCCGGATGTGACGAGCCACGACGAAGGCCAGCGACTGGAGGTGCGGCTCGCCGCATACACGGTGGAGCTGGACCGCGCGCGCGGGCGAGTGCTGAGCGTGCTGCACCCGAGTGGCGAGACGCTCCTTGAGGCCGGGAGCTTCTTGCACGCATTCTATCGCGCGCCCACAGACAACGACCTGGGTGGTCTGGACAGCATGCTCCCGTATGTCGTGCTGCGACGGCTTGCGCCCAAGTCCTCAACCTCGTACGCGGGCCAGTGGCACAAGGCCGGTCTGGACAGCCTGCGGGCGGTCCCGCTGCGCGTCGAGGTGGCGGTCGAGGACGCCTGCGTGAGGATGCGCGTTCAGGAGGCGCACTGCGTGGGGCGTCGCACCGCCCGCTTCATGACGTCGACGGTGTTTTCGTTCGCGCCCGAGGCGATCTTGGTAGACTGCGAGGTGCGTGCGCTGCCGGCGGTGCTGCGCATGTGCGTGTCGCTGCCGCGCGTGGGCATGACGCTGGTGGCGCCGGGCGACATGGACGAGGTGACATACCTGGGCTGTGGGCCCGGCGAGTGCTACCCAGACCGCAAGGCAGGCGCGCCGCTGGGCGTGCACACGGCCTCGGTGGACGAGATGCACGTGCCGTACATTCACCCGAGCGAGTGTGGCGGCCGCGCCGACGTACAGTGGGCGGACTTTCGGTGCCGGGGCTCGCAGCGTGGATTTCGCGTGACGCACGCAGCCCCGGGCGCCGTGCGCGAGGAGGTGCTGCCGGGCGGCCGCGAGGAGGTGAGCGCGCGGCCCGCCGGCATGAGCGGCGCACAACTCAACGTGTCGCGGTACACGGTTGCAGACCTGGCGCGTGCGCGGCATCAGCGCGAACTGCCGCGCGTGGACCTGGCGTCGCCGGTGCACATCCATGTGGACACGTCGCACATGGGTCTGGGTGGCGACGTCTCGTGGCAGCCACGCACGCATGACCAGTACAAGGTGCACGGCACAATGTGGCGGTACCGGCTCAAGGTGGACATTCTGAACGAGGACCAGGCGTGAGAGCATTCCAAGGATCGCTGACCCTCCTTTCATTCTTCAAACTTGTGTATGTACAAAGGGAATTGAACTTTCAAATGGCGGCGGTGAGCCTTGCACGGGGAGCTTCACAGGCAAGTTGCAGCTCGCTCAGAGAAAGGAGGACTCGTACGGGCGCGTAGCCTCGTCGGGCAGGTTGCTGCATTCGTCGTCGCTGGATTCCTCGAGCAGGAGCATGAGGGCGTCAGGGCGGCTGTGCATGGAGGACCGGCGGCGGCGGCGGCGACGAGGGCCCCGGCGCTTGCCGAGGAGCTCCTTGAGACAGATTTTCTGCAGGATGCAAATGAGACTGAGGACCCAGCAGCCGAAGATGCCGGCAATGATGGCGCGCGCCGGCGTAAGCACCATGGAGGACGACGCGCCGTCGTCGTAGGGCTCCGTGGAGTTGGTATTGACGCGGACGCCGAGCTTCTCGCAGGGCTTGGCGTCTGCGTCGCAGCGGGCGGAGAAGGCAACGTGGCGTGGCATGGCGAGCACGCGATCGAGCCCAAAGGCGGCGGGCCGCGGGCTCTGGTGTACCTTGACGCGCATAAAGCCGTCCTCGCCCCAGGCGCGGCCCCATGAGTTCTTGACAATCCAGGCGCTGCGCGCCGGGTCGTCGAGGTTCTCGAAGCCGACCAGGAGGACGGCGTGGTCGACGCCGGCGTCCCAGGGCTCGCAGCCAGCGTCGTCCAGCACGCCGCTGGCATAGAACTGCACGCAGCGGCTGGAGGCCTGCATCGTGGCCGCCACGGGCTGGGTTCGGATGAGCGCCGCCACGGTGTCCGCGTCGGGCTTGTCCGCGTACACTATGGGGCTGTGCGCGGCGCGCGCCACACCGTTCAGCGCCTCAACGCGCGGCAGCGGGCACTCGTGATGGCGGTGGCCGGCAAAGGGGAGCGCCTGGTCGGTGAGCATGTCGTGGTGCGCGGCAAAGTCTCGGAGCGCGCTGACGAAGCTGCCGCCGAGGCAGCCGAAGACCTCGGGCCAGAAGCAGTCCACGAGCTGCTGCGCGCTGAGCTGGAAGAGCACGCCGTGGAAGACGGCCATGGCGCCCTCGACCGCCGCGGCGGCCGTGTGCGCCCAGGCGCTGTCGCAGATGCCCTGGTTCGCGACGTGGCCCACAGCGCCGTGCACGCGCCAGTCAAAGGTCGCATTCTCCGGGCGCGCCAGCTTGGGCGACGGCTCGGCGGCCTCATCGAGCGCGGCGGATTCCGCCTCCATCACGGCGGGCGAGCGCGCGCCGCCCAGCGCAATGCGCGCAAACTCCGTGGGGTCCAGCAGGACGAAGGCGTTCGCCTGCAGCGTGAACGAGGAGGCATTCCGCGCTGCGTGACGCGCGATGAAGCCCAGATTATCCGCCACCACGTGCTCGCGCAGCTGCCGGCGCCATGCGCCGGCAGGCCCTAGCAGCGATTCCTGCTCCTCGCGCGCCAGCCCCAGGCTCTGCAGCGCGTCTTCCAGCGCCGTCACGCCGTCCAGCGACGCCGGCAGCTCGTGTGCGTCCGCCGCCCTCCTGCGCTGGAGCTCCGCCTCTGCCTGCGTCTCATTGAAGGCCGCCAGTGCCGCGCGCACCACGCCTCGCGCTGCCTCCGCGTCGCGTCGCTCCCTCGCCTCCTCCGCGGCGGCGTCCTTGTCCTCGCGCTCGTGCTCGAGCTCGAGCTCATTCGGGAGGACGTCCAGCTCGCCGTGTGCGCGGAGCCCCTGCTCCTGCGCTGCGGCGAGCGCCGCCAGCAGCACCAGCAGCACCAGCGTCACGACCTTGGCGCCACGCATGCCCTCGGCCGCGCGCAGACTGCCGCGCGCCGCAGAACCTGCTTTGCTTTGCCTCGCGCTCAGACAGCTCTCCGGCCGCGCGCGTGTATTTGCCGGCCGGCCCGGGCCGCCGCCGACGCTAGATGCTCGGGAAGCGCAGCCCTCGCGCGCTTCCCGACCCCTCCGGGCAGCTGCGCAGCAGCCTCGGGCCACGCCGCCTGCTTCCGTGCCGCGCGGCGCGGCGCCCGCGCGGCGGCGGCGGGCTCGGGCGGCTGGGCGTCTGGAGGCCCTCGCCTCGGGCTCCACGCCAATTCGAATTTGAATTTCGAATTCGACACCAGCGGCGCCGTGGTTGGGATCCCGCTTGGTCGCTGCTGGAGAACTCGGGCTTGCCAACTTGAAGAGCGCGCAGAACCCGATCGAGGAAGAGCGCAAGGAAGCAAGGACTCGGAGGAGGCTGCGACTCGTGATCGACGCAAGCCCGGGGAGGCGAGGCCAGGCGGGGCGAGGCCGGCCGCGGCGAGGCCAGGCGAGGCCAGGCGCCGCCAACGCGGGAGCGAGACCCGTGGGGGCTCCCTGGGCGGACGACGCCGGCGGGCGGGCGGACTCGGACGGGCGCAGGATGCGGCGCTTGACCAACGGCCGCAGCCAAACGATGGAGTGGCCAAGGCGAATTTCCCGGCCGGGCTGCAAGCAAGTGCATTCGCCAGCCTGGTTGGGAGGCAAAGTCACGTCGCCAGAGATGACGCCTTGGTGGAGGCCGCCGCCGCCATGGCGGCCAGCGGAAACGCTTGGGGCGGCACTGGCTCGGGGGCGGCTTACGGTCACTGGCAGGCTGACGCAACCCGGAGACGCGACGACGCCACGGGCGACGTCTGCGGCGGCCAGCAGGAGTGGCGGCCACGCCGGCGCGGCGGGTCTGAAGATAGCTGCGCGGGGAAAAATCCTGGTGGCAGTTATTAGTACTGCAGTGGCTCGCCACGCTATGAGCTAGCCCGGTCTGTAGCTAGCTGGGCCTGGTGCGGGCGGTGCAGTGACCGCGGTGGAATAAGCGCGACGTCCATAGTTGACCGCAGTGGCAGTGCACTCCGGCGGCTGCACGTGGAGTAATGGTCACGTTGGGCGCTCACTGGCAGGGTCAGCCTGAGCCCGAGCCGCCAGGCACGGCTACCGAGCTGACCCGGCGAGACAAGAGACATAGAATCGAGGTCACAGAGAAAATAGGTCTCACTCGCGCCAGAGTTCCTATCGCTGACGTTGCTTGTCTCGCATTTTTTTTGTATTCCTGCTTCGGTCGCATCTCTTCATGGCTCGGAAGGAGGCTGAGAAACCGTGGGAGTGAGGCCAGGGGGAGGCACGGGCTTACTGTTGCGCTTGAAGAGGCAGCGGTACACGGGGAGGTCGAGCGCGTGGTTCTGCACCTCGCGCTCTGTGGGGACGCCGGTCGGGTTGGGGCCCTGAAGCCAGTCGCCAAAGTCGTCGCCATCGTCGTCAGCGCGCTGGCCGCTGCGCGTCCAGATGGAGTCGTCGGAGCCGTCACGGCAGACGACGGGGTCGAGCTTGTCGCTGCGCGGGGTGTAGTCGCCGATGCGCTCAAAGTAGGAGCAGGCGTCGGTGCGGTCGCGCATCTGGGCGACAACCTCCTCGACGTCGCTCTGCATGAAGAGCGTGCAGTCGGCCGGGATGTGGCGCGCGAGGTCCTCGAGGAAGGCGGGCTGCACGACGCGACGCTTGTGATGCTTGCGCTTGAAATGTGGGTCCGGGAACTGCACAGCGACCCAGTCCACGCGGCCCGGGTAGGAATCGAGCAGGACGCCGAGCGAGGAGTTGGCGCTACAGCTGACGTAGTGCGCGTTCTTGATGCCCTTGTGGTGGACCCAGGCGTTGGCGCGCGTGACGTGCGCCGCGCGGATCTCCACGCCCAGGTGATTCCACGCGTGCCACTTGTCCTTGTGCGTGGCCATGAGCAGCCCAAAGCGGCCCTGCGCGCAGCCCACGTCCACGAAAAGCGGGCGCGTCGGGTCCTCGAAGACCTCGGCCCACTTGGGCGGCTCCACGGGCGCCACGAACTGCTGCGCGAGCGGGTTGACGTGGTTGCGCGGGCGCGTCTTGCCAATCTCCCCGTTGAGCGAGACATCATCAAGCCCAAGGTGGCCGAAGACCTCCTTCCACGCGTCCTCGATCTTCTTCACGTTCGCCGGGTCGCTGCGCGTGTTGCCGGCGCGCTCCTTGCGCGCGCGCTTGGCGGCCACGTCCGCATCCACCTCCGCCGCGCCGCCCGGACTGCCGGCGCTGCCGGACAGCGGGGCCGCGGCGGCGCGCTTCGCGCCCGCTCGGCTCGCCTCCATCGCGCGCACCGCCGCGCCGCGAGCCGCAGCGCCCCGCGCGCCCAGGCGCATCGCAGTCTGCCGCGCCGTCTGCCGCGCCGCCAGCGACGCCGTCCCAAACCTTTCGGACGCGCGGCAGACGTCCGCGACCGCGTCCCATACCGGGCAAGCGCGCAGGCGCGCAAGCACGCGAGCAAGCAAGCAAGCAAGCAAGCGCAGCAGAGCCGCTGCATCTCTCGTCGTCACTGCGGCCAGCATCTGCCGCAGAGCGTTTCGCTCTGCAGGTCGCGGCAAACCCGCTGCTGCAGCTCGGCGGCGCGCACGGGCTCGAGGCCCGCTCCAGTTGCAGCGCCGAGTTCCTGTAGCTAGCGAGCTTGCGTAGCGCGCTGTAGGGAGTATGGCGTTGCGAGGGCGGGCGACCGCGACGGCCGCGGCAACGGCGGGCGAGGAGGCGGCGGCGGCCGTGCCGAAGGAGCCGCGCAGCGACACGCTGCCGCCGCCGAAAGAGAGGCCGCTGGGCCTGGTGGCCGTGCTCATGACGATTGTCACGGTGGACGCCTGCGTGCTGAGGCTGTACCAGTACAGCGTGGAGTCCGCGACGCCCGGCGTGCCACTCTGGCACGCGAGCTCGCTCGACGAGGTGCTGGCGGCGCTGGACATTGACGTGCCGACGCGCGACGTGACGGATGGCGGGTCGCGGCTGCTGCTAGCGACGCGGCTCGCGAGCGCAGTGTGTGCCGTGGCGCTGGCCATCCACATCTACGCGACCAACAACTACCCGCTGGTGCGCAGCAACTGGGGCAACCTGGTGCACGTCAAGCGCTGGAAGCGTTTCACGACCTTTACGGTGTGGAGCTGGACCATGCTCACCGTGTACTTTGTGTTGGCGTTCGCGCACAGCGTGGAGCACGAGCTGCTGGCGTCGCACTTTCCCGGGACGAGCCGCTGGCTCCCGGTGCTCTTCGAGGTGAGCTTCAGCGCCGCCCTCGTGGTCACCTCCCTGGTGCACTTTGTGTTGGTGCCCGCGGCGCGCCGCAAGGACCCGTACCGGTACTCACGGCTCATGAACTGGCGCGCCGTCACCATGCACTATGCCAACACGGCAATGATGCTGGTCGAGGCCACGCTCAGCGGCCTGCCGGTCAAGCGCCGCCACTTTGTCTTCATCGTGCTCTATGCGAACATGTACGGCCTCTTTTCGCTCCTCTGGTACCAGGTCTCCGGCATCTTTTTCTACTTTTTCCTCGACTACACGCGCTTCGGCTGGGCACCGCTCGCCTATGGCGGCCTCATCGTCGTCCTCATTGCCGTCTGGATTGTCTGTGTGTATTTTGTAGAGTTCATTGACGCCAGCGTGCGGCCCCTGGTTGTCGGCGCCTAAACATGGGCGGCGCGGACGACGGGCGAGCGAAGCGACCAAGCATTTTTGACAAGACTCCTTTCTTCTCTTGTTTTTCCACCCCATCAAAGAAGATCGTCGGCATATGGCTGTGTCTCCGGCCGTGCTACGTCCCATGGGTGACCAAATGCCGGGAGGTCCGTGCGTTGACCACGGCCGAAAGCGCCCGCCCGTTGCGCCAGCACAAGTGAGGCTCGCTCGCACGCAGGAATCCTTCTGGGGGCTCGGAAGCGACCAAGCATTCTTGACAAGATTCTTCTTTTCCATTTCTTTCACCCCACCAAAGAAGATCGTCGGCATGACTGTGTCTCCGGGATGCCTGCCCGAGGTCCGTGCGTTGACCACGGCCGAAAGCGCCCGCCCGTTGCGCCAGCACGAGTGAAGCTCGCTCCCACGCAGGCACCCTTCTGGGGGCTCTCCGTTCTTGAGGATTGATCTGCCCTGCCTAGGCCTAATCTGAGTCGTTCGAGACCAGGTTCACCACCTTCGGGCTCTGCTCGCGGTCTTCCGCCTTCTTGAGCAGGCGGTCCAGCACGGTCTTGAAGCGCTCTGCGCGCGTCCGGGTCTGTGGCCGCCGAAAGTGCGTCTCCATGTGCCACTTGCTCATGCGCGACTGCGAGATGACGGCCGGCTTCCAGCGCTTGTACGCGGCGCTTGACATCAGGTCCCGCAGCGCGAAGAGGCACGCGGTGTCGCCCTCGTGCTCGAAGAGCTTCTCCACGTGCTGTGCGCGCTGCAGCCGCGTCGGATCGCTCCGAAGCGCGACGCGCTCCTGGTAGCCGTCCACCCAGCCGAGCAGCAGCGGGTCGACCTTGTCGTGAAAGTAGCACTCCCCCTTCTTGCCGCCGCCGCCGCCGCCGGCAGCCCCCGCGGCCTTCTTCTTCTTGGCCTCGGCCGCCGCCGCCTTGCAGCACTCCAGGCACCGCGTGCGCACGCACGCCTGGCCTGCCGACGCGAGCGAGCAGCCCGCGCAGCGCTTGCGCGGCGGCAGCAGCTTGCTCTCCGCCTGCTCCTGTGCCTGCTCCTCCTCGCGCTTGAGCGCCGCGCCGCCGCCGCGGCCCAGGCCGCCGCCCGCGCCGCCCGCCTCCGCCCGCTTGCGCTTGCCGCCCGCCATCCCGCCCGCTGCAGCGCGCGCGCGCGCGCGTCCTCTTTTGGATTTGCCCGGCCAGCTAGCTAGCTAGCTAGAGGCTGCCGGCAGCGCCGCCGGTCATGGCCGCCATGGCGGCGCTCCGCGCGAGCCCAACGACCGCCACGGCATAACCTCCACTGCGCTGCGCCGCGTGCGCGCGCGCGGCGGCGGCGCGGCAGCCGCGGCGACGCGGCAGCCGCGGCCGCGGCCCCGCCCCGCCTCGCCTCGCCTCGCCATGAGCTCGCCCGGCAGCCCCGGCGAGGGCCGCGACGAGGAGAAGGACGCGCTCGACCGCTTCGCGGCGGAGCTCATGCGCGTCGTGGACGGCGACGACGACTTCTTCGTGCAGGGCGACGTCTCGTGGAGCCCTGCTGCGGACGACGACGCCGACGACGCCAGCGGCGGCAGCGGCGGCGACTCCTTCGAGGCCCAGCTGGCCAGGCTCAACGAGAAGACCGGCGCGAGGCTCGAGGAGACGCTCGCCAAGCTCGAACGCCAGCTCCAAGGTCTCGAGTCGATCAGCGACGCTCAAGACGATCTCGACGACCCCTACGCCTACGTGCGTGACGGCGTCTCCCACTCGATGACCCGCCCGGCCTCCATTGAGGAGTGGCGCACGGCCTATCCCGACTTGTGCAAGCCCGGGACACGCCTCTTCATTCTTGGTCCTGCGCTCGATGATCACGCTCCAAGTGCCGCGCCCAGCGAAGAGGCCTCAACGATGAGCCGCGAGGCGAAGAGGACCGGAGCGCAAGCTGGAAAGCCAGGAGACAGCTGAGCTCACTCAGGACGAACAATCGAGCAAACGCCGCTAGCTAGCTAGCTAGAGGCGCCTAGGTTAGAGGCTCTCAGCCAACCGTGACGACGTTCATCATTACGGAGCAGTGGTCGACTCGATCGCAAGCTCTGCTCCCCCTGACAGTGTATCGATAAAATCTTGCGGAGCCTACGAGCTCAAAGAAACTGCCTTACGGATTGCTCGCGCGATCCAAAGTCCCGGCTGAATTTCGCATCAGCGATTCGGCCGCCGTTGAACCGGTCCAGGCCTTTAGGTGGCCTTTAGGGTCTCTCCATCTGCCAGCCAGCCAGCCAGCCAGCCAGCCAGGCTCGCTCTCCCCGCATGAACCAGACCAGACAGTGAGGCTGACGAGCACAACCTCCGGCGTGACGAGCACAAACTGCACGGCCCCGCGGCCCCCGCCTCCTCCTGCGGCGCGCCGGTCTCTGGCCCACGCGTCACGCGTACGTCATCATCGCCACCCGCGCTCTCCAAACCCGAACCAAGCAGCCTGGGTCACTCCGCTCCATCGGCCTGGTTCCGCCTCTGTGGGGCGTCCCATCGTGCCATCCCCCCCTCTCCCCACTGGCAGTCTCCGTTCCATATTCATCCATTCAAGACTCCCGCACCGCCTCTCCCCCCACTGCCTCCCCATCCCCCCCCGCCAAACCGCTGCGGGGCGCTCGCGGGCGCCCCCTCCCCCCCGCCGCCACTGGGCCCGGCCACCGCAGCGCGGCCTGGGCCACGCGCCAGTGCGCGCACACACCCCCCGATTTCGCCGCCGAAAGCGCAGCAAAGCCCGGCGGACACGGCACGTGCGTGCAGTCAACGAAAGCGTCATTCAGACAGCCCGAGCGCGACATCGCGCGCCATCGCGCAATCCGCAACCCGCCAAGGCTCGCCCCGCTCGCGCGCTCGCCCGCGCGCGCGCTCGGCGGCGCGGCGGCGGCGGCGCGCGGCGGCGCGGCGGCAGCCGGGCCGGGCCGGGCCGGCGCGGCCAGGGCGGTACCGGCGCTTGGTTATAGCGATCGATCATTGGCTGGGTTGGCCTCGGAGCGGACCGCGCGGGCGTCCATCCCTCCTTGCCTCGGCCTCGCTCCGAGCCCGGCGCGCGCGCAGCCCTAAGGGCGGCGCGCGATGGCGGCGGCCGCCGCGGGCTGGGCGGCGCCGCGCGCGGCGAGCCTGAACAGGCGCGGGCGCCGCGGCGATGCGGAGCCGGACCGGGCGCCGCGGCTCGTAGACGAGAACGGCGACTACGAGCTGGAGAGCGACGAGGAGGGGGAGGACATCCTGCGCAGGGACGAGCAGG
This sequence comes from Thraustochytrium sp. TN22, assembly GCA_013306675.1. Classification (NCBI taxonomy): domain Eukaryota; class Bigyra; order Thraustochytrida; family Thraustochytriidae; genus Thraustochytrium; species Thraustochytrium sp. TN22. The sequence continues at coordinate 2,117 of JABLUY010000348.1, read as the reverse complement.
GCGAGGAGGAGGACGGGCTCGACGGCGGCGAGCGGGGAGCCGCGCAGCAGCAGCGGCCGGCGCTGCGGAAGCTGAAGCAGCGGCGGATGCAGGGCGGGAGAGGACTCGCGAGCGCAGGCAGTGCGACGCAGGAGAGCGCGGGCAGGTGGACGGCGCAAAGGAGCGCGCGGAGCCTGAGGGCGACGCCGCGCGATGAGCGCGAGGCGTCGCAGTCGTCGGAGTCGTCCTGGACGTCCGAGGGCTCCGGCGCGTCGGGCGTCGCGCCGCGGGTGGCCAGGTCCGGCCGCACGCTGCGCGCGAGACAGAGCAGCGCCGACTCGTGGACCAGCAACGAGAGCACGGCCAGCGGCGTCGGCGGCATGAGCAGCAGCAGCCTGGCGGCCACGTCCGGCGGCCACGGCCAGGCCTGGGGCATGCCGCTGCTGCGCAAGCTGGCCAAGCAGCGCAACCGCGGCCTGCGTGCGCAGATGCACCACATGAATGAGGAGCGCAACGCGACTTTGTACAAACTACAGCGGCTGCGGCGCAAGGGGTCCTCCTCGGCGTCCTCGGCTGCGTCCTCCTCCTCCTCTACGGCCTGGCGGCCCGGCCTGCGCGACGGCGGCGGCTACCCGGCCGCGGGGGAGGGCGAGGGCGAGATGGCCCTGCTCAAGGGTGGCGCCGCCTCCTTTACGGCCATCGGCGCCAGCGCCGGCAGCAACAGCAAGCGCAAGCGGCACGTCGTCTCGCTCGCTCGGCGCGGGCGCGAGCAGGCCGGCTCGAGCGCCAGCGCGACCGAGACGGCGCAGCCCCTGGACGCCAAGCGCGTCTCGGTGCGCGGGCTGACGGCGCAGGACGGTCACATGACGCGCGCGGAGGCGCGCACCTTTTCCGAGGAGATTGCCTTGCGCGAGGCCGCCGCAGACGAGGACGCGGACGAGCCCGTAGACGTCTCGGTGCGCAACTTCATCCGCTGCGCGCGCCGCGGCGAAACGCGGAAGCTCGTGGCGATTCTCGACGCGGACGGCGGCCCGCACATTGACGCCCGGTCGCCCTCGGGCAAGACTGCGCTGCTCTACGCCGCCGAGCACGGCCACGTCGGCACGGTGATCGCGCTCTTCGGCCGCGGCGCCGACCTGGAGGCCGCCGACGCCAAGGGCAACACGGCGCTGCTTCGCGCCGCCGCCAAGTCGCACTACGAGGCGCTGCTCATGCTGCTCAGCGCCGGCGCCAGCGACGCGGCGCGCAACAGCGAGGGCGCCTCGGCCGTCGTGCTCACGGCGCGCGGGTTGGCCGACGCCAAGCGCGCCTCCTTCGAGACGCGCCTGCAGATCTTGCGCACCATCTTCGAGCGCGCCGCGCCCGACCTCGCGTCCGGCCGCATCCCGCAGTACCTGGAGGCCGACCGCGCGCTCGTCGCGCATCGCCGCACGCGCGAGCTCCTGGAGGAGTGGACCGCGGCTCGCGCGCGCGAGAAGGACCTCCACTTGCCCTCGCGCAAAGACTTCCACCAGGGCGACCTCTCCGCCTTTTTCCGCACGCGTCACGCCAGCATGGAGATGCACGTCTGGTTCAAGGTCATCCTGCTGCTCTGCTTTGTCGTCTACGACACCTACCTCAAGCACTTTGAGAGCAGCTACAAGACCTACATTGTCTACGCGCTCCTCTACTTTGGCGCCTACTCCATCTGAAGCAGCCAGAGCCGGCCTCAAGGTCAAGGGTGGGGGGCGCCGGGGGGCACACGAGGCATGCATGCAATGGGGGTCTCTGACTTTGCCCTCCTCTTTGGACACCGGCTGACCTTCGTACGGCAAGGGCGAAGGCCGGGACTTGACGCCATGCGAAGGCTTTTGCTGCAGTGACAGCTATTGAATCTTAGTGAACACAACGGTTTTGTACGTTTTCTTCTTGCGAGATGGATGCATGGCGTGGGATCAATACAAAGATACATGACTTTTCCCGATATACGAGATGACTCGTCCGTCTCCTTCTCACTGAGTTCACCTTTTCGAGACACACGCCTGGCCTGCCCCTTGGGTATCGAAGGCGTACCTCAGCATGTCTTTCCGTGGCTGGCAGCCATTCCTCTCTCTCTCTCTCTCTCTCTCTCTCTCTCTCTCTCTCTCTCTCTCTCTCTC
>JABLUY010000347.1:0-29326 GCA_013306675.1 Thraustochytrium sp. TN22 | reverse complement strand
GCCGCCGCCGCCGCGCCGCCGCCGCCGCCGCCGCCGCCGCCGCCGCCGCCGCCGCGCCGCGAGGAGCGCGCGGGGATCGGGTTCTGCGCGGGAGCGAGCGAGGTTTGGTTTGGCTCTGCTGTTCTCCGCCACTGCAACCCGAAGTCGGGCTCGCGCGCGGAACCCAGCGCGCGGCGCGCGCCAGCGCGCGCGAGCGCGCGGGCAGCGGCCGAGGCCCTGCGGATCGAGGCGGGGAAGCGCGCGTCGTGGACGCGGAGCTGCCGCCGGCGCCGGCGCCGGCGCTGGTCGTGGACCAGGTGCGCGAGGTGATGGCCGAGACCGCGCGCGGCAGCAGCCGCGGCCGAAGGAGGAGGACGCGCCTGCCGGCGCGGACGTGCACGCCGACGCGCGCAAGGAGCACGTCCACGGCGTCTCCGAGCTCGCGCCGATCGACGTGCCCAAGATGCCCGGCTTCGAGGCATTTTGGCGTCATTTGGGCTCGGGGAGGAGCGGCCGGCCTTCCAGGCGGCGCAGGGCAACGCGCCGCGCGCCGCGGTCTACGAGGGCACGCGGCCTGTGGAAACCGTGACTTCTTCGGAGAACCGTCTGCCATGCTGACGACGCAGGAGGGCATCCCAAACGTGCCGGCGGTACGGGACCGCCGCGCTGGGCTGCCCATATTCAGGCCTTGCTGGGCCACTTGCACGCTGCGGGCTACGCCGACGGGGACGTCACGCCGTGCAAGGCAGGCGAGGACAGAAGATTTGACCTCGGCCGCGCACATCCTGACGAGGCCAGCAAGGAGCTTCAAGAAGCTGCAGTGCAGACTTGGGCGTGGAGCTAGCGCCCCACCATAGATGGATTGATCATAATCACTGGCACAGAACTTTCGCTGGACCGAGGAGAGCTTACAAAGAGCTGCATGAAGCTGCAGACATGGGCGCAACAGGTTAGGACTCAGAGGTGCGCGAAGATGTGAGGCCAACCAGGGGTTGCTGCGAGGCTGCGAGAGGTTCGCGGCGAGGCGCGAAACGGCGCCGCCTGGCATGAGACGAAGTTGACCTTGGTATCAGTGCGGCGCGCTAGGCGCAGCCACCAGACTCAGCCTCCGGCAGTGGCGTCGAGCTTGGCCTGCGCGGCCTCGAGCTGCGTGAAGAGCTGGAAGAGCTGGTCGCGGTCCAGGGCGAGAGACAGGTTGCTGGTGCTGGTGCTGGAGCTGGTGCTGCTGAGAGAGCTGGAAGAGCTAGCAGACAAGCTCCGCAGGTCAGAAGGGGCAGGAGAGGCAGCAGGAGAGCTGACGGCTGTGGGGCTCGCGAGCTTGAGGTGCAGCGTGGCGGTAGGCAGCGCCATGCGGAAGACCCCGGAGTTGGCCAGGTGCAGGCCGACATCCCAATCGACGTGCTGCAGGTGTAGATGGCGGTCGGGGCGCTCGTCTCGGTTGCGCTGTGCAGCGGCAGCGCGCCGGGCCGCTCCAAGCGTCCAAGCGCGGCCAAAGGCAGCGGCGTGCTCCTCGGAGAGCCCGCAGTCTGGCGAGGCGAGGAAGGCGGCGAGCTGCGAGCCGTCGCAGCCCAGGAAGCGCGCCTGCTCCAGCACGTAGAAGCACAGGTCCAGCAGGTCGGCGAGCTCGTCCTCGGCGAGCGCGAGCGACTCCTGCAGGCTGCGCAGGTCGTCGGCGCTGAGGCCGGCCGGCGTCGGCGCCCTGGCCGCGCCGGCCTGGCCCAGGCCGGCACTATCCAAGGCCTGCCGCGGCCGCGGCCGCGCCGCGAGCGCCAGCACGAGCGCCTCGAGGCGCGCGGGGGGCAGGCGCGCGCCCAGCAGCGCCCCGGCCGTGGCCCGGAGCCGCGCGGACGTCGGGAAGAGCGGCGGCAGGGCCGCCATGACGGAGATGGCGGTCTGGCCCGGCGGCTCGGCCTCCAGAACCAGAACCGCGGCCGCGCGGCGGCGAGGCGGCGAGCGGGCGGCCGCCGTCGGGGCGGCGCGGCGCGGCGGCGCGGCGGCATGCAGCGCCACCGGCCCGCGCTGGAGGACCTGCTGCTGGAGGCCAGCAGCGGCGAGGAGGACGCCGCCGAGGACGCGCTGGGCGCGCTCGAGGGCCGCGGCGACGCCCCGCGCGACGCGCCTGCGCTCGACGTCGACCTGCTGGAGATCGAGCAGGACGACGGCGCGGCAGGCAGTACGGGGAGCGCGCCCGCCGTAGACGCTGACGCAGACCCCGGCGCGGGCCGCGAGGAGGCCAGGGCGCACGGGCAGGAGCAACAGCAGCAGGAGCAGCAGCAGGAGCAGCAGCTGCCGCGGCAGCAGCGCAAGGTCCTCACCGGCCCGCGCAGCGTGGAGGACCTGCTCGCGGCCAGCGACGAGGACGACGAGGCCGGCGCTGGCGACGATGCAGCGGTGGATGGCGCCCAGTCCGACGAGCAGCTCGCCGCGCTCCTCGCCGAAGACGACGCGGAGGATGACGCCGCGGCGCACGCAGACAATGAGAAGAAGGAGGAAGAGGCGGAAGTCACGCCAAAGCCACGCGACCCAGATGCGACAAGCGAGGCGGCGGCCGGCGACGAGCAGGCGCGGCCCCGTGGGGATCTCGCGCGCAGAGGCTCAACGACGGGGACGCGGGCCTCGACGACCTCATCGCAGGCGTCCAAGCCCTCGTCCCAGGGTGACGCCTCGGCAGGCGCCGGCGACGGCAGGCACCTGCGGGGCCTCACGAGCTACACGCGCATCGGGAACCGCGAGATCTCGGCGCCGCTGCACGAGATCCGCGCGGAGTTCCGCGCGCGGACCAACACCGGGTTCGCATCGGCAGCCGGCGGCGGCGGCGGCGCGGCGTCTGGGGACGTGCAATTCGCCCAGGTGGCGAGCTTGGACGTGATGGATGCAATCTCGGCGGACCTGGAGCGCAACGCGCGCTTCGAGGCGCACGGCCCGGGCCTTCCCACGTCCATCGCACGGCTCGACGGCCTCACCGTGGTGGGCACTTCGCGGTCGCTCATGCTGGTATTCGACGCAGCGCAGAAGCTCGTGCGCGTCCTGAGCAAGGGCCGCCCCTTTGACAAGCTCGAGACGGCCATCAAGCACGGGCTCTCTTCCGACGTGAGCTTCGGCCCGGTCAGCTCCATGGACGGCGCCGTGTCCGGCAGCAACGGCCACCTGCTGCTGGCAGCCGGCTTCGCCAAGGGCCGCATCGAGCTCTGGGACCTGACGCGCTTCGCGCTGGTGCGTGCGCTAGCGGATGGGCCAAACGCACACACGAGTGCCATCTGCTCCTTGCGTTTTGTGGGCCGCGGCAGCCCACAGAGCAACCGCTTTGACCTCGGCACAGGCTCCAGCGCCCCGCGCAAACCGTATGCCACTCTGGTCAGCGCCGACACAAGCGGCGTCGTCAACATGCACATCGTCACCAAGACACTCGTGCTCTTTAGTGTCGAGAGCAAGTGCCTCTTGGACGGCGCAGCCGGCCAGGTCGTGGCCACGGCCGCCATCGAGACGCTCAATCTCGTGGCGCTGGCTACGCGCCGCGATACCTTTGTCGTTTCGCTTGACAACAACACGGCCAAAATCGTGCATCGCTGGCAGATGCACGCCGCCGCCGCAGCCGCAGCCGCCGCCGCTACAGCAGGGGGGGCGGACCAGCAACAACAGGCGACAGCAAGCGGCGGCCCGCTGCCGCGACTCTCATGGGGCCGCGCCCGGCTCTCGGACGACTTCGCCCGGCAAAAGTCGCCGCACATCCTCGCGCGCGCGGAGGGCAGCGCCATTGACTTTCTACGCTGCGACGTGGCCTTGGATCGCAAGACGCGCCAGCGCCAGCAGCGCTTCGACCTTGCTCGCGAGGGTTTCCGTGGCAAGGCTGGCGACGCGCAGACCATTGTGGCGCTGGAGTGGCTCAGTGAAACGCTGCTAGCGTTTCTGACCGCAGACTTTGACCTCTGCATCCTCGACGTCTCCGGCATGGCCGTCGTGGAGCGTACTAGCGTGCGCAATGTGGAGCTCGTGTGGACCGCCTTCAGCGCCCAGGAGTTCTCCTTCCAGAACAGCGTACGCGCCAGCGGGTCGACGCTCTTCCTGCTCGGCATTCGGCAGCTCAGCGTCGCCAAGGTGCAGTCCTGGCTGGAGCGCGTCGAGACGCTCATCGCGCACAACGGCTGGCTCGAGGCGCTCGCGCTCGCCCTTGACCACTACCAGCTCACGGGCCAGCGCGAGCGCCGCCAGCTGTCGGACCTCGTCCTGCGCTATGTGACCTCGGCTGCTGGCACGCCAGCGCTGGCCGACCCGCGCAGCGCGGCGGCCTGCATCGAGTTTTGCGTCGAGATCGAGGCCACCGACCTGCTTTTCGACACCGTGTACGAGATCTTCGTGCAATGCGGCCAGCGCAGCGTCTTTCTGCGTCTCATGGAGCCCTACATTCTCAACCGCCTGCTCACCGTCGTGCGGCCCTCGGTCCTCCAGGACTTCGTGGACGAGTACCTGAACGAGGGCCAGGGTGACCGCCTCGAGCAGTGCATCCTGCACCTGACGCCCGACACCATCCGCACGGACCTGCACACGCTGGTGAGCGTGTGCAAGGGCAACGGTCTGCTGTCCGGCCTGGTCTACCTCTACAACGCGGGTCTCAACGACTACGAGACGCCGGCCAAGGCGCTCCTGGACATGGGCGAGATTGACCGCCTCATTGCCTACATGGACACCTCCTTCCACGGGCTCACGTACCCGTTCGGCTTCCCCATGGAGACCGGCGTAGAGGGCGACGCGGCCTTCGTGCGTGTCGCGCTGCTCGGCTTCCTGCTGGAGCACCTCAAGCCCATCGCGCGCGCCCTCGTGGCCGAGGTCGGCGACGTCTCGGACCTCTTTGCACTCTGCCGCTCCGGTCTTGGCAACCACCAGGACGAGTGGGAGCTGCGCGTCATCGAGGCGGTGCGCGCGCTCGACGTCTCGGAAGCCGTTGCCCTGTGCGCGGCCCGCCTGCTCGAGCACCCGGTGCCGGGCCTCCGCGACGCCAAGCTCGTGGACCAGGTGCTGCAGCGCGCCATCCTCGAGGTGGGCGACGAGGACCAGCTCGTCGAAGTCCTGCGCCACTGCGACGGCGACCTGTACGATGTCGAGGGTCTCACGGAGCAGCTGCGCGCGTTTGGCTGGAAGCGCGCGCTCGCCACGCTTCACGAAAACGCCTTGCAGGCCGCCATCGCGGACGGCCAGGACGTGCTGCGCATCCAGGCGGTCTACGAGCAGATCATCCGCGTCGCGGAAGCGCCGGCCTCCTTCGCGCAGGCACAGCTCGTGCTGCACGCAGACTCGCTGCTCGTGCGCGAGGCGCTCGAAGCAGCCGTCAAGAGCAACCTGGCGGCCCTCCTCGCCAACCCAGACGAGCCCGACCTCGCGGCGCAGGTCATCGTGCGCGTCGTTTCGCGTGCCGAGGACCTCGCGGACTTCCCGCAGCTCCAGTTCCTGCACATGAAGAACACCTACCTGAACAGCACGCTTGGCACCGACCCTGCCTCGGCGCTCGGCGCGCCGCACGGCTTTGACGACGAGGCCAGCCTGGTGCGCTTCGTGGAGCTTCTCTGTCGATTCGAGCCGCGCGAGGTGCTGCACTTCGTCAAGCGCAACGACGGCCTGTACCCGCTCGATACCGTGCTAGAGATTTGCCGCCAGCACAAGGTCCGCGATGCCGCGGCATTTCTGCTGGAACGCACGGGTGACACGACGGCGGCCCTGATGACCATTTTGTCCTCTTTCGAGGAGGATGCCGCCGTGCTCGCCTCGCCCGAGCAGACGCGCGCCATCGCGCTGGCGGCCATTCAGCTGTGCGAGCGCAACTCGCTCACCGACCTGGACGCGCTCAACGCGGAGCGCCTCTGGTTCGCGCTCCTCGACGCCGTCGCGCGACTGCCCGAGCCGAGCGCGGCGCAGGCTTCCAACAACACGGCGGTGCTGCGCCAGGTGTTGGACGCGATGATGACACGCGTCGAGTCGGAGACCATCCTCAACAACATCAAGGCAGACTCCTTTGGTCAGATTCGCCACACGGTCAAGTGCATGGTGGACGCGCGCGTCTACGACAAGCAGATTTTCATCGCGGCGCGCAGCCTCGCCTCGCACGACCTGGTCGACCTGGTCCGCGCCAAGCACGGCACGTTGGCGCGCGCCTCTACGTACGTCTTGGCGCCGCGGCCGGCGCCCCGTGCCGAGCGTCAGGCCCCGCGCCGCCAGCGGGCAGGCGTCTGGTCTGCGCACCCGGGCACGGCCCGGAGCGCGCAGCCCTCGTGGGAGCAGCAGATCTCGGACCTCCTGCCCACCAAGCTCAAGTTGGACCCTTGAGGATGATGTCCATCACAGATGAATGCTTACCTTCCCTTACCTTCCCTTACTTATCTCGTGTGCATGTGAATGTGCACGTACATGTCGTGTACATGTATGTGGCATGGCATGATATTTCCACTGCGCGGCGGCGGCCTCGAGCTAGCTGGCCTTGGCCTGCGCCATCTTGAGCAGCGCGAGCGGGCTCAGCGCGAGCGAGTGCTGGGCCGCAAAGGTTGGCAATGTCTGCACCGAGAGGCTGGTAAAGTCCAGGGTCGAGAGCGTGCCGGCGTCAGGAATCTCGTAAAAGTGCAGGTAGGTGGCAAAGAGGACCTCGGCGTTCAGTCCAGCATAGGCGCGCCCCCCGTCGACGCCGGCGGCTGCCAGCGCAGCCGCCAGGGTGTCGCTGGACGGAAACTCGAGGCGCTGCAGGTACTCGCGCAGGAGGCGCGGCTGAGCGTCAAACGCCTCGAGCGCGACGCGAAACTTGTCCTCGAGCGCCACCAGAAAGGCATAGTCCACGAGAGGCTTCTCCTCGGGCTTGGCGGAGCGCGCGAGCTTGCGCAGGTGCTCGTCCGCGTAAAAGGCCAGCAGCACCTTGGTGTTGCGCAGGTGGAAGGAGTGGCTGCTTCGCGCAAAGGCGCGCGCGGTCTGGTGCAGGTTTAGCATGGCGTTGAGCATCTCGGGCTTCTCGTGCGTGAGGCAGTCGTACAGCGTGGTGGTGCAAAACTCAACGAATTCGCGCTCCTGCTCGGCAGCGTCTGGCGGCGCGGCGGAGCAGAAGTGGCGCGCGAACGCCAGCACATGCGGGTCCGCCGTGAAGGCGCGCATGAAGTCAGAGCTGTGCGTGTCCAGCCCAGTCTTGGACTGCGTCAGCTTGAGGCGCGGGCGCGCCAGAAGAGAGGACACGCCCTGGGGATCCTCAAGGTAGCTCAGGTGGCCCACCTTGCGCTTGACGCAAATGACGCGGTAGGTACAGATGGCTAGGCGCTGCGCGACGTTCTCCTTGCCGTCCAGCGCGATCTCCATGGGCCAGTAGCGAGGGCTGGCCAGCTCGATGGAAGAGATCCACGCCAGCGGCGGCAGCAGGCAGGGCGCCACCATGTCCACGACGGTGGGCGCCGTAGAGAGCACCGCCGGGCTCGCCGCGTTCGGGGCCTGTGTCGTCGCGGCCGCGCCGCGGCCAAGACCACCACCACGCAGCTCGGCCTGGTCGTTGTAAAATCGCGCGGCATCCTCGCGCAGCGTCACCTTGATGGGCAGGTAGCATGGCGAGCGCGTGTCGATGTCATAGGTGTCCAAACAGCGCTCCTCCGCGGCAAGCACGTAAAGATGCCGTAGCGCCTGGAGGTGGTACTGGTTGTCGAAGGTGTGGAGCGGGTAGCGCGGGAAGAAGGAGGCCAGCAGCGCGGCAATGGAGGCGTTGTCGTTGTTGAAGGACATGCGACCGCCACCCAAGAAAAGGATGCCGATCGCTGAACCGATGGCCATGTGGTTACCAAAGCGCACCGTGTCGTCGACTTTGAAGCGCAGCGAGCGCAGCAGGCGGAGCGTCTCCAGATCGCCCGAACCCGCCATGACGAGCGCGAGCGAAATGGCGCAGGTACCCAGGCACATCTCGAGTGTACTGCGGTCCGGGCGCTGCGCCACACGCGGGTCGTCACCCTCACAGCTGCGGAGGTGCGCGAAGTGCCGCACGAAGCGCATGATCACCTGCTGCGCGGCGCGCAGGCCCGTGCCCACAAAGCGCAGGCCTAGCGCAAAGCAGGCGCCTGCCACGATGTTGGCGTGCGCGAGCCGCACGGCATCCTCATCCACTGGCACGCCCGTGTTGCGGCGCGGCTTGCCGTCGCTGTCCTCGTCCACGGAGGACTTGCGCGAGCGCACGGAGATCATCGAGTTGCCCCGCCGCCGCAGCCGCCGCACGGTGCCAGAAACCGCAGTCCGCGCGTGCGAGCCGAGAGCCTCGTGGCTCTGCGAGCGCTGCCGCAGTCGTCGCGAGCCGCCGGGAGGCCGTGCCGCGGTCGGTGGCGGCGTGGCGAGTGCCGCGCCGGGTGGCGCCGGCAGGTCCTCCAGGTCCATGCTCGTGTCTGCCTGTGCGGCGCCGTGGCCGTGGCCGTCGTCCTCGTCGTCCTCGTCCTCGTCCCCGTGCCGCTTGCCTTCCTCCGCGTCGCTGTTTCCGCCCGCGGAGGACACCATCTCGAAGTCCTCATCAGCCAGCGGGTCGTCCCGGCTGAGTCCAGCATGCCGTGCGCCGGCCAGACCGGCGGCGCGAATGTTGGACGCCGTCGTGGCGCCGCCCAGCAGGCGCTCAAAGGAGAAGCGAATGGCTGGCGGCACCTGCGCGAGTGCCCAGGCTTCCGTGGGCTCCACGGCGTCCCAAAGCACGAGGTTGCGCGCCACGACGCGCAGCATGAGGAGATCAGGCCGGACATAGTCGAGGAGAAAGTGCGTATCCGGGATGGCGAGACGGGCCGCCACGGACTCGTTGCCGCTCTTCATGTACATCATGGCGAGCGCGAGGGTGGCGCCCGGCGACGTCACGTTGACGTTCACGTACGGGCCCTCCTTGACGCGCGAGCACTTGCTCGGGTCCGCGGAGCCGCCCGCCTGCGCGGAGCCGCCAAGCTCCGGGTCCAGGCCGCCCACCATGTAGCGGTGCAGGCGGTCCTCCAGGCCGAGGTCGGCCAGACCGGACAGACCGCCCTCGCGCGCCCCGAAGCCAAGTGTGACGAAACCGAGCGCAAGGCCGGCCGCCAGCGCGTAGCTCTCGCGATCCTCGACGCGGTCCGAGCTGGGTCGGCGGCCGATCTCCGCCAGCAGAAACTCCGTCATGAGGCGCTGCGCGGTGCCCTGATACAGCAGTCCAATGCCGATGAGGGCTGAGGTCTGCACAACGGCCGGCACCTCCATGTCAGAGAAGGCGGCAGGCAGCAGCGAGGGAATGTGCAGGCAGAGCATCTTGGACACCGTCGGCGCCATGGTGCCGCGCTTGGCGGCACTGAGGCCCAACATGATGGCCACGGTGGTCTCGTCATGGCCCTGTGCCAAGTACTCGTAGATGTCGGCCATGGTCAGCGCCGCGAGGTGGCCGTGCAGGCCAAGGGCGAGCAAAAAGCCCGCGTGCGCCGAGTTGGGCGTCTCCGGGCGGTTGTAGGCGATCCACGTGCGCGTGAGCGGCGTGACGCGGCGACCCGCCGCCAGGCGGAGGCCGGCCGCTGCGCCGTTGTGGAAACGCGGCCAGCCCAGGAGCTCCTCGACGTTGCTCACGTTTGTCAGGTCCAGTTTGACGACTGCGTTGTTCGGCGGGATCTTGCCGGCCAGGGAAAGCACCGGGATCTCCACCGTGTCAGTAAGCAGGGGTCGTACCGTGCCCAGCGTGATCATGCCACGGCCCACCGGGAGCGCCATGATGCGCCTCGACAGGAGCAGCAGGCGAGCTTGCTGCGCCGCGACGAGCTCGTGGTCTGAGGTCTCCGGCTTTCGCTCCACCACGAGGCGCACGGGCTTGGACGAACGCAGCAGCTTGCACACCTCCACAATGCGCCGATCGCTGCCGAAGCGCAGGCTGCTCATGCGCTGGAGGAGGTCGAAGCCGCACGGGTCATCAACCATCGGGGTAGCGCCGCCGGCCGCGTCGCGACCACCGCCGCCTGCGCCGCCTGCGCCGCCGCCCTGCCCGTTGCTTGCATGGCCCGCATGGCCCGCACCGCCGGCGGCCCCGCCCGCACCGCCGGCGGCCTCGTCCTCGAAGCCGAAGATGTCCGCGCCGTGCGAGCCGGCGGAGACCTCGGCGGAGGCACTGGCGCTGAGTCGCGCAAAGTCCGCGATGGAGAGCAGCTTGCGCGTCGAGAGCGTCACGGAGCAGCCCTGCTGCTGCTGCTGCTGCCGCAGCAGGGATTGGCCCATGGCGCCCTCGCGGCGGAGGCGCCGGCTCATGGCGGCGCCGCCGCCCCAGAGAATGTCCTCGGCCACCTGCGCGGCCAGGCCCTGGCCCGAGGCCACGCGCCGCCACACCGGCGTCACGGCCGTGGTGACGGTGCTGAGCGAGGCCTCGCTGAGGCGCCGGCGCTGGCCAAGGCGGCGCCGGAAGGCGCTATTCGTGGAACGCACCGACCCGAGGTGCGGCGTCGGCGTGCCGCTGTCGGCACGCGCAAGCGTCGGCGTCCGGTAGGCGCCGCCCTCGTTCAGGTTGGTGCTGTTCAGGCTGGGCGAGGGCGAGGGCGCGAGGATGGCGTCCGTGGAGGCGGCGTCGTCGTCGGCCGCCACGGCCGCTGCGGCGAGGCTCTCGGCGATCTCACGCAGCTCGGACCGCATGAAAAGCGGGATGTGCGTGGTGGGCGTGGGAGCGAGCGCGAGCGCCGCCATATCCTCGCGGCCCACCAGCACATAGGCGTCGGCTGGCCAGCGCTGCGACGGGTTGGACCGGCAAAAGTGCAGCGCCTCGCGCAGTGGAATGCCGAGGCCGAAGGAAAGCGTCTCCAGGTCCTGCAGCGTAAAGTTGAACCACACCATGCCCAGCACGGTGCGCTCGGCCGCGTTGCGCGCCTCGTAGCCGTGCACTTTCATCCAGTGGCGTAGCGAGCCGTCCAGGGCGACGATGGCGGACATGACGGGAGACTTGCTCGCGGCGCGCGGCGCGCGGCGGTCGCGACTCAGCCGGAACTCGAGCGGGCTCGACGTCGCGTCGTCGCCGCTGGCGCCGGCGAGCAGGTCAAAGAAGCAGCAAATTTGCTGCGTGCGAAAGCAGGACTCCAGCTCTGGGAAGGGCCGCAGGCCGGCCATGTCCGCGGACAGGCTTGTCGAGGTCGCAGCCGCGACTGCAGCCGCTGCCTCGCCGCCGGCGTGGCTCTGCGTGTGCATGCGCGGCACGGTCACGGGGCGGTCCTTGCGGTAGCCCGCCGACGCACGCTTGGCGCGTAGCGTAAGCCATGCAAAGACATCGGGCGCCGTCGACGTGGCGTGCAGGCTGAGGCGCGCCGGCTCTGGAAGCTCCGGCAGCGGAACGGCCGTCTGCTCGCCGAGGTCACGCGCGTAGTGGTCCAGATAACGGCGCGCGCTGGAAGGCGTTAGCGTGGACCGCGCGATGCCGGACAGGAGGGCGGCGAGCGGGCGCACCAGATTCCACGTGAGCGTCGACAGCTTCATGTCCTCGTACACGAGGTGCAGACCGAGGAGGAGCACGTTGACATATCGCTCAAAGGGTTCGGCCGGCGCCATCGCGGCGGCTGGCGCGGTGTCCTTCGCAAAAAGTGCGGCGTACCATGGGCCCTCAGAGGGCTCCAGGTCATGCTTGCCCGCCGCGCGGTTGCCGAAGGGCAAGATGTCCAGATGCTCGCGCGCGTACTCGACGTGGAAGTCGGTGGCCATCATCCGCTCGAAGGGCGATCTGCTGTCACTCGCGGCACTGGCACTCGGGCCTGCCGCCCGCGCAGAGGCCGCGGCCGCGGCCTCGGCAGGGAGGCTCTCCTGGATGAGCACGGCCACGGCCACGACAAGGGCGGCCCACTCGAGGTCCACGGCGCGGCCCGTCTTGGCAAGGCCCTGCTCGCCGACCAGGAGTGCGGTCACCTGCTCGAGTTCCTTGTGGGCGCCGTTGGTGAGGCGGTCGTACCAAAAGGCAACCTCGACGCGAAGGCGGAGCGCGACGCGCGCCGGCAGCGCGTGGTCGAGGCCCTCGAGGCAAGGCCGCACAAGGCGCGAGGAGAAGTCCATGACGGTCATGACCCGCAACACGCAGCCATTGTCGAAGACGAGGTTGACCCGGTTCGACACGGCGCGCTCGACGCGCACGACCTGGCCCACGCCGCGCGGCGCCCGGCGGCGCGCGAGCGACACCTGCGGCACGGCGCCGGCCGACGACGGCGTCGCCGCGGCCGGGCACGGCGGCACCAGGTCGGCGGCGAGCTCAAGCACGCAGAGCGCCGCCTTGCCGCGGTAGAGGCGCAGCGTGCCGTCGAGCTCCAGCACCAGGACGTCGAGGCCGCCGGCGCTACCGGAGCCGACCACGGGCTGCGCGCTCTTGCACTTGAGCGCAAAGGCCGGCTCGACGGTGACCTTGGGCTGGGGCGCGGCGCGGACGAGCGACGGGACGGGCGTGGCCAGGAGCGAGGCTGGCGCGGGCGAGACGGAGTCCAGGCCGGCGGTGTCTGCGCCGGCGCCGGCGCCGGCGCCGGCGCCCACGCCAGCACCGCCCGCGCCGCCGCGCTTGTGGTTGACCGTCTTGACGCTGAGCACCTGCAGCTGCTGCGTGGCGGCGTGCATCAGGCAGACGAGCGGGTTGCCATCGACGTCGTGGGCGACAAAAACGGAGTCGGCCTGCTGGCCACGAGACGCCTTGCCGTCGCCAGTCCAGACCTGGTGAATATAGACCTCAGACTCGATCACGTCGTCCTCGTCGAGCAAAGAGTCCTCCTCACCTTCGTTCGCCTCGGGCTCCTCGTCATCCGATAGCACCACGTATTCGTCCTCGGGCCGCCGCCGTGCCGTCGCGGGCTCCATGGTGACAACCACATCACGGCCCGGGTGCAGGCGCTCCTCCTCGTCCTCCTCGTCCTCCTGCACCTTGGCCATGCGCTTCTTGCGCAGGCTTGTCGGGTCCTCGGGACGCGTCGCGGCATTCACGGCCGCGGCTGGCAGCAGGCTCCAGACCGAGTGCGTGCGTCGCGCGCAGTGGTACGTGACCATGATGCAGAGCTCCTTGTCGACGAAGACGATGCGTTGGTGAACGTCGCACATGAACTCGCCCAGCACGAGGTCGCCCGCGGCGCGAGGCCCCGCGTCGGTTCCGCCGCTCTGCGTGCGTGGGCGCTGCGGCATGAAGCCGGCCGCGTCGTCGTCCACGTCCATGGGCGACGGGATGGATAGCCTACGCGGTGGCATGCGCGTCTCGTCGTCCGACATGTGCGCGTCGGCGTCCGCCGCCTCGACTGCGGCGACCGGCTCCTGTGCACCGCCTGTGGTGTACGAGACCGGTTTGAGCTCCTCGAGCGGATGGAGCAGGCTAAAAAACATTGGCGTGGGCCCCTCCGCCGCGGCTTGTGCGCCCGGCCGCGGGTTAGCGTGCTGCTGCTGCTGCTGCTGCTGCTGCTGCTGCGGCTGCGGCGGCGGCGGAGCAATCGGCGTCCAGGACTCGGCGCCCGCGGCGTCGGCGGCGTCCGTCTGGCCCTCGGCATCGTCGGCGCCCGTGACGGCGCGCTCGATCAGGAGGCCGCGCGGCAGCGCCCACATGCGCGCGGCCTTGCACGGGAGCGCTACCTCAAACTCGGACCCGTCGGGCGCGTAGATCTTGACGCACTCCAGGCCTTGCAATACGCACAGGCACCGGTCCTCCTGCGCGGGCGCCTCGGGCGAGCGCGGAGCCGTCTCCCGCGCCGGCGCGGCGTCCTCGGCGCCGTCCACGAAGCCCCCGGCGCCTGTGCTGCCGCCGAAGTTGCTCTCCGTGTGCTGCTGGTCGCCGACCTGGCTGTCCCCCGTCACGCCCAGGCTGCGCACGTCCTGCGAGACGCCCACGCCCACGAAGGTCGTCAGCAGCGCCTGCTTGGCCGAAAGCACCTGCCGGTAGCTCTTGTAGATGCGCTGCGTCGAGCCGTGGCCCGCGCTCCACACCACCTGCTTCCCGTTCACGTGCACCATCTCGTCAAAGTCGGGCGGGCTGCTCTGCGCATACGCGGTCACGTCGGCATCCTGCCTCCGCGGCCCGCCCGCAAACAGCTCGAACGAGCTCGACGGCGCCGTGAACCAGCCCACGGGGAAGAGCCTCATCTCGCCCTCGCAGTCGCCCTCGCCCTCGCCCTCGCCCTCGCCCTCGCCCTCGCGCTCGCCCTCGCGCGCCAGAGGGCGGGATGCCCCCGGGGCGCTCCAACCGCCGCGATGGCGATGCCGCGCCGCGCCGCGCCGCGCCGCCGCGCCGTCCGCGCCGCGCCGCCGCAGGCGCGAGCGGCGCCCGCGCCGCCGCCGCCTCCGCGCCCCGCCGCCCGCCGCCCTGCGCTGCGCCGCCGCGCGCCGCTGCGCAGCCGCGAGCGACTGTTTTGCCTTGCCTCGCCATGCCTGGCCTTGGCCACAACTTGAACTCGAGGCGGCTGGGCCTGCTCAGCTGGCGAAGCGGGGTCTCCTCGCGCATCGCGAGCCCGGTGAGGCCGACGTACGACGGCGCAGCGCTCCTCTAGCAAGGCGCGGAGTGCGCGGAGGACAGCCGCCTTGCTACTCGGAGTCGAGTTGGTTCTGATTCGATTTCTTCGTTTTTTAGAGAGCCTGAGCTTGGAGCAAGAAGTCCCACCGACGGTGGCGATGCTCGACTCCCACGGCCAGCAGCCGTACGGCATGAACCGCGATCCTTTTCAAGAATCGAGCAGAGTGACACTGGTGACTATGCAGATTAGCCACTGGCAGCCCCCCCGTGCGCTCACAGAGAAAGAGAGTTCTATACACGAAAAGAGGAAAAGGGAGCAGGTCGGCAAGTTGTCGCGAAGCATGCAAGACATAAGCACGACGCGGACAGATCAGCTGGTCTTGAAGCAGGTGATGTAGCTCTTGCGAAAGTAAAAGTGCCAGTAGGTCTTGGAGGCACAGGTAAACTGCGCGCTGTAGCTTTGGCCGACGATGACCATCCAGTTGGGCCCGTAGTTAAAGTCAAGCAGCTCCTTGAGGTACTTGGACAGGAGCGACGCCTCCTTCTCCTCCTTGGCGCGGTCCGTTGACTTCTCAAACATGTCGAAGGCCTGTTTGCAGAGCTGCACCACCTTGTCGCGCTGGTTGGCATCCATGTCGGAGTGCGGCTGCTCGCTGAGCTGCTTCAGGCTCACGTCCTCTAGCCGGTTCATGCTGGACGTCATCGCGCCGCACCCGCCGCCGCCAGCGCCCGCCGCCGTCCTCCGCTGCGCGCCGCGCGCAGGCGAAGAGGCCGGGTTGTGAGACTGCCTGCGCTGCCGCGCGTCCCACTTGGACCGTTGCGCGCGGGGTCCGGTACGGCCCGCGCCCCGTTCGCAGGCCCGGGGAACATTCAAAAGTGGCCCAGCAGCGCGCAGCGGACCCGGCGGCCGTTGCCCGCGGGCGAGACCTCGAGGCTCCAGTCCGCTACGGCGGCGCTCGAAGCCTCGCGCGAGCTGCAGCCTGCACGAGCCGCACTGCTCTGGCAAGACGCCAGGCAAATTCCCCTCGAGCGGCCCGGCGCCCACGAGGTCGCCATGGAGCAGGTGGAGCTGCTGAGCGCCGGCGTGCAGCTGTGGAACAAGCAGGTGATCGCGTGCCGCAGGGCCGGGCCGGCCAGGCAGGCTGCGGCGGGCGGCGGGCGCGGCCAGGAGGACGGGGACGTGCTTGTGGCGTACTGCAGCACGCTCGCGGTGTTTGTGTATGATGTAAAGGCGCGCAACGTGCGCGCGATGCTGGCAGGGTACGAGGGCGTGATCTCCTCGCTCGCGTGGAGCTTGTACGATGTGAAGCTGCTGGCGACGGCGTGCGAGGATGGCAGACTGGTGCTCTGGGATATCTTCACGGAGCAGCGTGTGTCCACCGTCAGGGTGCGGCAGGCGCCCGTGTGCCTGAGCTGGTTCCCGGTGGAGAAGAAGGGGTACACCGCCAAGGAGCTCGAGATGGGGCCGCGCATGCTCGCCGTGGCAACGGTTCGCGGGAGCATCATTCTGTGGAACGCGGAGAAGGCCGCGCACCGTATGCTCGTGCAGCGCGAGGTGCCGCAACGGCAGGGACTGGAGGAGGCGAAGCAGTGGAAGGAGCGCCATCGGCCGACGGTCCTCCGCTGCAACCTGCACCCGATCTCGGCGGAGATCGCGGTCGGCTTCAAGGACGGGCGCATCGAACTGGTGTCGGCGCACAAAGACGGCCAGACGCCCGAAGGCTTCTACTACCACGGCGCCGGCGTGGACGAGGGCAGCGCGAAGGCGCCCAAGCGCGGCGCAAGCGGGCGCGTGGTCGACCTGCAGTGGGACCCGTTCTCGGCGCACTACCTGCTGGCTGCGTACGCGGACGCGGCGGAGATTGTCATGTGGGACTGCTCCGCCGAGGACGCGGGCCGGCCCAGGGCGCCACGCGTTGCTCAGCGATTCACGCTGGAGGGTCGCGCGGCCCCGGTAACTGGGCTGGCGTGGCAGTCGTGGGCGCCGGGCGGCTTCATGTCGGTCTCGGACAAGGGCGCCGGCCTGCTGCACGTGTGGAACGTGTCACAGCGCACGCCGCAAGGTACCTTGCGCGTGGCGGCGTCCGGGTCGGGCGCCGTGGCGCTCACCACCTGGGACAGCCTGTGCCTGGTGGGCCTGGAGAACGGCGCCATGGTGGCGTATGACGCGTGGCGCCGCGCCGAGCTGCTCACGACGCGGCCTTCGCACCGCGAGACAGTCTTCGACGTAAGGTGTCGGCCGAGCGCCGCGGGGCTGGGCGAAGGGGCGCGCGACGAGGACGAGGTCGCCACCGGTTCCTTCGACGGGCGGGTCCTGGTGTACGGCGCCCGCGACATGATGTGCCGCGCGACGCTCAAACACAAGGACAAGCCGGTCATCTACGGCGTCTCGTGGGCGCCGCCGCCGCGGCGGTGGATCGCCTCTTGCACCTACGACGGCACTTTGAACGTGTGGGACACGAGCTCACGCAACGGCCGCCTGCTGGCGAGCACGAAGCTGCACAAGGCGCCCGTGTACCGCGTGGACTGGAACCGGCGCGACCCGAGCCTGGTGGCGACCTCGAGCGCCGACGGCTTCGCCATCGTGACGCGCGTGGACCCGGACACGGGCGCGCTTTCCGTGCTGCGGCGTCTCGAGCACCCGACCAAGGCGTTTGGGTGCGCGTGGAGCCCGTTTTACGACAAAGAGCGGGAGCCCTGGCTCGCGTCCGGCTGCGGCAATGGCATCGTGTACGTGTGGGACACCGAGGCCGGCAAGCCACGCTTCAGGCTGGAGAAGCACGACGCCAAGATCTTCAACGTGACGTGGAGCCCGCTCCGGGCGGGCCTGCTGGCGAGCGGGTCCGATGACCGCAGCATTTTCATCTGGCAGCTCCCAGCCCAGGCCGGTGGCAAGGGCGGCAAGGCGCCGACCGTGGTGACGCCGCAGGCGCGCCTAGAGGGGCACACGCTCAACGTGCGCGCGCTCCTGTGGAGCTCGGAAGTCCCCTCGCTGCTGGTGAGCGGGTCGTGGGACGGCACGATCCGGCTGTGGGACGTGGACAAGGCCATCTGTCTGGCGGTGGTCAGTGACCACCACGCCGACGTGTACGGGCTGGACGCGGACCGGCGGCGGCCTTTCACCGTGCTGAGCTCCTCGCGCGACTCGACGATTCGGGTGTGGAACCTGACGGCGCCGGCGCTCGTCGAGCAGGCACGCCTCGAGCTGGTGTGCGAGCTCATCTTCGAGGGCGCGCTGCCAGCGCGCTCGCACAGCGCGGCCTCGGCGGCTCTGTGCGGCGAGATGGGCAGCCAGCTGCGCGAGCGCATCAAGCTGGCCGCAGCGACCAACAACAACGCCCTGGACATGGACAACAAGCTCGACCTCTTGCGCGAGGTTTTCTGCTTCTTTGGCGAGAAGCCTGGCATGCACGACTTCTTCTCGCTGCTTGCGGACCGTACCGACACGGAGGAGGTGCACGCAGCGGACCAGCTGCTCGTGCGTCATGACGAGGCGCTGCCAGCGGACGACGAGGCGCGAGCAGCTGCGCTCTTCCGCAGCGGGCGCGTCCGCAGCGCCTGCGAGGCGCTCCGGCGTGCGGGGCTCTGGGACAAGGCGCTTGCGCTCGCGCCGGCAGTCTCGCTCGCGTACTGGGAGTCCCTGCTCGCGGAGCGTGCGCAGGCCCTGGCCGCTGCGCAGGATGTCGACGCGCCCATGTACCTGGTCGCAGGCGGCGACGCGGCGGCCGCCGTTCGCTTCCACATGGAGCGGCACGAGTTCGCGCACGCAATGGTGGTGGCCGAGGCGGCCGTGGAGCGCGCAGGGGCCCAGCAGCACCGTCAGCGGCGGCCGGCGGAGCACGAGGACCGCAAGTACGAGGACGAGCAAGACGGCGAGGACCAGCCGGACGAGGCGTCGGCGGTGCTGGAGACCGCCCAGGCGCAGCGTGATGCCCTCGCGCGCGAACGCTGCCGCGTCTATCTGGAGGCCGGGCGGCCCGTGCTGGCGGCCTGCGTCCTCCTGTCCATCGGCGACCATGGCGGCGCCGTGGAGGCGCTGCTGCTGGCCGGCGAGGTGGAGCTCGCGCTCGTGGCGGCGCACGCGCGCGGGCCGGCCAGCCGCTACGACGACGTGTTGCGCGCCGTGGCGTCCAAGTGCGAGCGCGCGGGCGCCACGGAGCTGGCCTTGCAGGTCTTTCGCAAGACGGCGGCGCCCACGGCGGAGACGCACCTCCTGTGCTGCCGCGTGAACTTCCCGCGGAACCTGCGCCAGGCGCTGGGCCTGCGCCAGCCGGCGCAGTACCTGAAGCAGGCGCAGGAACTCCTCGAGCGGCGCGATGCGGGCAAGAAGGTGGACCTGCATCAGCTGCTGCAGCTCCTGTGCGCTGGCAACGACCTCTCGGCGCAGGCGCACGCGGTGAACATCGGCGTGCGCGAGGTCTGTGCCATGTTGAGCCGGCCGCCCCCGTGGGCGCTCGACCGCATGCAAGCCGTCCTGCGCATCCTGCACAGCGTCGACCTGCAGGCCACGCTGTCGCCGCAGCACACGCAGGATCGTTCGCTCCTTCTAGCGCTCTGCTGTTTTGTGGGCGCGCTGGATGCCATGGAGCGCGGCCTCGACCCGATTGTGCTGCCCATGTTCCGCGCTCTCCGCGGGCACATGCGTGAGCGCGCCATGGAACTCGCTAGCTTCCCAGTGACCCTCGACGCCGTGGTGACGTACGAGGTGCGGTTCTCCGTGCGCCTCGCTCGCGCCGCGAGAACCCGTGAGGAGGCGTCAGAGGTCCTGCGCCGAGCGGAGACACTCGTGAACAATACGCTCAGGGAGGATCAGCAAGGCGCTCGGAGCGCGGACATGGAAACCGCTGCGCTCGAACTGCAGGCCGCCCTTGCGGACGAGACTCTGCAGGGCAGGACGGGGCCGGCGAAGGAGCTCAACCTATATAGCGTCGCCCTCTACTCGCGCGCGCTTCCGAACGGCAATACGCGCAACGGCAGGCGGTCCATGTTCGACAATTCCATCATCCGCGGGCCATCCGTCGCGGTGCCGGGCGGGGATGGACAGCGCTTCATCTCGCTTGCGCATGCGCTCATGTGGTCCCAGGTCAACGCCTTCTCGCCGCTCAACACTGGCGCTAGGCTCTTCCCCACACGCTTTCACGCAGCAAACTCCTTTGCTCCGGTCTCCGTGCCCGAGTCCGCCAAGAACGCCTCCGACGCCCTCCCCGGTAGCTCCGCACACGCCCCCACGCAAATTAGAGCGCAATAACTTGAAGGGAGAGCACATCATGGTTGTCCTTGTGCAGAGGGTGATCGACGAGGCCTTTTTGCGATTGCGGCAACGATTCCTTGTACTCCAAGATCTTCATCACACAGGTCATAAAGCACAACAAGGGTTCTGCCCTGATGCATCGTTTCCATGGTACTGCAGTGGTGCCGCCAAGTCGTAAAGTGAAAGGCCGGAGCCTTTGACGACGCCGTGAGTTAGTGCACCCTTGGCCTTCAACCAAAACGCACAAATGACTCAGAAAAGCGGTGGCGGCAGAGGCCCTTGCATGGCGCAGCCGTGATTCCACGAGAAGGCTGTTCTTTCTGCAAAGAAGCAGCGTGCGCGCTTGCCCAAAGCATGCAGCTCGAGGCACCGGCGAGTTGATGATGACGGATGGGACGCGCGGCGCTTGGGCTTTGGGTTCATCAGATAACTACGTGAAGAAGAGAGAGAGACTCGGACACCGACCGCGAAGCCGCCGTGACCGACAAAACCCCAAGGATGCGGCCACGGGCCGCGGGGTCGCGCGGCGCGGTGGTGGCACTGGGCGCGCTAGCGACGCTGGCCGTGCTGGCGTGGCTGCGCGCCTCCAAACGGCTGACAACGGCATTGAGCGGGCATGACGCATCAGGGCCCGCGACCACGGCCGAGACGCTCGCTACTCTAGGGCCGCGGCACGTGTTGCTGATGATCGCGGACGACTGGCGAGGCGTGCCGGTACCCGGCGCTCGTATGCCACGCGTCGAAGCGTTCCGGTCGGAGGCCGCAGTGGCGGATTTTGAGGCGGCGTACACGCAGTACCCACTGTGCAACCCGTCACGTGCGTCCATGCTCACGGGCAGAAGCCCTGCTGCGACGCAGGTGGTGGACCTGGACAGCCGCGTGGACCAGCGAGGCGTAGACGGAGTCCCGTCCCTACCGGTGTTCTTGGCGCGCCAGGGCTATCGGACGATCGCGGCCGGCAAGGTCTTCCATGGAACGACGGATGAGCGCGCGTGGCATGAGGTCGCTGCGCCCTCGGTGGACAAGCCTTATGCGCACAGCCTGTGTGCACGAGGTCCATATGCGCACGGCGCCAGCTCGCCGGTGGTGGACGAGGCCGGAGCGCCGGTGCTAGAGGACGCCATGTGCCGGGTGGGCAGGGAGAATCGCACGTTGGACGTGAAGATCGCGCATGCGGCCGTGGGCGCGCTCGAGCGCCACGTGCGGGAGCGGCCTGGACAGGCCTTCTTTTTGGCTGTCGGCTTTGTCAGCACGCACCTCCCATGGATGACCGCAACACGGTTCTGGCCGCCCCACAGCCCGGCCGCCGACGAGGTGCTTGACGCACCGGAAGACTGGCGCGAGCCGCCCGCAGGCGTGGACATCCTCTCGTTCGAGACGACGCGGGTCCGCGGCAAGGCGTTCACCTACCGCAATGTGGGCACCAAGGAGCGGCGTGCGTTCCGCGAGGGCTACCGCGCGGCGCTGGCGCAGCTCGACGCGGCCATTGGCGTCGTGCTGGATGCGGTGGAGCGCCTACGGCTCGGGCGTCGCACGCTCGTGGTGCTGACGGCGGACCACGGGTTCGCTCTGGGCGAAGATGGGTCCTTTGGCAAGCGCAGTCTGACCGAGGTGAGCACGCGCGTGCCGCTCATGGTGCGCTGCCCATGGTGGACTGGCGTGCTCAGGGCGGGACCGAGCGCTGCGCCGGTGGAGCTCCTGGGACTGTATCGAAGCGTGGCGGGTCTCCTTGGCCTCGCAAACGAGGTGCCCGCGTTGATTGAGGGCACGGAGTGGTGGCGGTCATCCTCGGCGCGGTCCGAGGTCGTGCGCTGCGTGGAGTCCGAATGCCCAAACGACATGGCGCCTCTCGCAGACCACGTGCGGCACGTGGGCGTGAGTGTGCGGCGCGAATCGCGGAGGCACACGATGTGGGCGCCGGTGCGCGGCGGCGACATGAGCGAGCTGGAGTGCGGCGCTTCGCGGCGCGAGGCCTTTGTCGTGAGCCTTGACGGCCGCCAGCGCTTGCTCGAGGCCGACCCGAGCACGTGCTGGGACGAGCGGCTACCTTGCCAAGCGCACATCGCGCTTGGGTGCGTATAGAAGAAGGGGATCGCAGCACTGCTGTGGTGTCGTGTCCTCGCAACTGAAAGGAATGGGAAGGGAAACTTATACTCTTACGTGGTGCGGGTTGGTTTGTGACTCAGGGGTACATGCTGTAGCTACCGTTGAGCGAGGGCGTGCTACGATCGCGCGACATGGCGTCGTTGTGCAGGGAGGAGACGACGGAGTCGGTCTCCTCGTCCTCATCGGCAGAGGCGGAGAGCGGCGGCGTGGTGGAGCCGCGCACGAGCGGGCGGCGCGAGCGCGGGAGGAAGCGCTCGAGCAGCTTGACAACGAGCGGGGAGAGGCAGTCGGGCTCGTTTTCAAAGGCCCACATGACGCCGCTCATGGCACAGCAAAAGAGCAGGATCTCGCCCTGCGGCACGCGGAAGGCGAGCTGGTGGTCGTAGAGGATCATGTAGAGGCTATCGAGGGCGCGCGGCATGGCGTAGAGGGCGAGCTCGGAGCGGCGGCTCTTGCGCTCGATGAGGATGGAGAGCGAGCTGATGATGCCGGCAAAGTAGTACCAGAGCTTGTGGTCGCGGCCGCCGCTGGCCTCGACAAAGTGGCGCTGCAGGCAAATGACGGCCTGGTACCCGGAGCAAAAGGTGGCGAGGAAGGTGGTGGACTGAATGGCGCTCTTGACGGAGCGCCAGACGACGTCGGCGGGCTCGCGCACGAAGGACTTGAAGCGCAGCACGGCGGACGGGATGAGCGCGAGCGCCAGGTAGACGGGGAAGATGCTGCGCGTGGTGCCCTTGAAGGCGTTGAGCGTGTGCAGCGAGCACCAGGCCGTGTATGGGTGGAGCGCGCGGCAGGGCACGAGCGAGGGCCGGTCGGAGGTGAGCCAGGGCGCCGTGGCGGCGAGAGCCTCCTTGCCGCCCTTGGCGCCGATGTAGTCGAGCACCTTGGGCAGGTCAATGGGGCGGTCGCGGCAGTTGTCGCGCACGGCCTGCAGGATGGTCTCGTCGATGGGGCCCTGGCGCACGATGAACTTGTAGTAGCTCGACGGCAGCGTCTCGGGGCGCATGACGTAGGCGTACATGACCTGCGCCGACGACAGCGTGAAGAGCAGCGAGTCGCCGTGCGCCCAGTCGCTGCCCCAAAAGTGCCAGTAGCCCTTGGCCTTGGCGAAGTTGTACGCCACCTGCGCGAGGCGCGTTGACATGTACAGCGCCATGGTGCGGTGCCAGCTGCGGTCCATGCAGTACAGCGAGAGGCCGGCGAACCAGCCGGCCACGGCGCTGTGCCAGCGCGGCGCCAGCGACTTGCTCGCGTAGTGCGCAAGCCCGTGCGTGATGGCGCGGTACACGGCCGAGAAGCCGCCCAGGAAGAGGCCCATGCGCACCGCCTCCACGCGGAACATCAGGCTGCCCTCGCCCAGGAAGCGCTCCAGCGAGAGCAGGTCCTTGGGCTTGCGCAGCGCCGTGCGCGCCGCGCGCAGCAGGAGCGCCACGCCGGCGCGGATGTTGTACGCCAGCAAGAAGTTCGTCAGCCCCACCTTGAGCGCCTTGCTGTCCACCAGGCACACCTGCAGCGCCTGCATCACCTGCGCGGCCGCGTCCTGCCGCGGCAGCTTCACCTGCCGCGCGCGCCCCTGGGCGGGCCCGCCTGGCCCACCCGCGTTCTCGCCAGCCTCGCGCGCCATGAGTGAGCCCGCCGCGCCCGCGAGCGCGGCCCTGGCGCGGGCCGCCGCGCTCGCCGCGCTCGCCGCGCTCGCCGCGCCGCCGCGCCGCCGCCGCGCCGCCGCGCCGCCGCCGCCGCCGCGCAGGGGCGGTAATCGCCGCCTCGCCGATGGCGTTTGACGTCGCCGCGGCGCCGCCCGCGCAGACGGAATTAGCTGACGTCAGCTGACGTCGTGCGCGCCGCGCGGCCACCGAGGCGAGGCCAGGCGAGGCCTCAGGCCAGGCGAGGCCAGGCGAGGCGAGGCCGCCGCGACGCTGGGCTGCCGCGGCGCGCGCGAGGCTGCGAGGCGAGGCTGCGAGGCGAGGCTGCGAGGCGAGGGCTGCGAGGCGAGGGCTGGCTGTGAGGCGGCTCCGGCTGGGAGGAGGGGGCGTGGGGCTGGTACCAGGGGACAAGGGCGGGACAACCTGGGACATCGGGGCCCAAGAGACAAGGCGGCCTGGCGAGGGCGGGTGGTGGAGGCTGGCGCGGAGAAGCGAAATCGTGGACGCGCCAGAGCATAGGTGCCTCACATCAGAGCGTAAAACGCCGAAGAGCGTCGGTGATGGTCTTCTCAGAGCATCAGAGCGTCAGAGCATAGACGCCTCAGAACGTAGATGCCTCGGAGCGCAGACGCCTCGGAGCGTAGACACCTCGGAGCGTAGACGCCTCGGAGCGTAGACGCCTCGGAGCGCAGACGCCTCGGAGCGTAGACGCCTCGGAGCCCTAGGCTTTCAGTCGCTCATGCAAAAGGCCCAGCGTGCGTGCGGGAATGCAACAGCAACGTCGTCGCCGGAGTAGCGAAGTGGAATGCCGGCGCAACAACTCTCGCCGGGCCGCAAAGCACGGCAGCGTCACACGCTTGGGCCAACACAAAGGCAGGCTGCGCGAGCGTTGCGGTGGCGGTAGCAAATTTGGG
Source organism: Thraustochytrium sp. TN22 (assembly GCA_013306675.1). Taxonomy (NCBI): domain Eukaryota; class Bigyra; order Thraustochytrida; family Thraustochytriidae; genus Thraustochytrium; species Thraustochytrium sp. TN22. The sequence continues at coordinate 5,008 of JABLUY010000347.1, read as the reverse complement.
CGCTTGCAGCGCCTGGCATGACGAAATCATGCAGGACAAGGTGCATCGCCAGGCATGACGACGATATGCATCACAGCAACTCGTGACGGGCCTGAGGTTCGCTCATCTCCATGTCGCCGCTGCCGTGCGAGAGCATTGAGACGAGAGTCTCGCTTCCAGAACGCCTCGGCACGCAAATCTGGCCTCAGAGTCACTGAGTCAGTCACTCAGCGCACAAACTTGAGATTCTTGTCACACGAGTTCAACTTCGTGTGCAAATTCTGATCCCGAAAAAAGACGTTGTCCTAAACTCGTTTGAGACGGCTTTTCTCGTGGGAGCGCCGCGAAAACGCGTTGTCAGGCCCTTCTTCATCCTGCACGCCTCGATCCGATCGCTCTGCGCAGCTATATGCATCCAGCATGGACCCGGCGCCGCCGACAAGGTTCGCCAGGCGCAGTACGTCGCCGGCGGCCGGGCTCGCTCGGAGGAGAACGTTCCGTTCCAAAAGTACACGCATAGCCAAAAGAACGTTCTTGTGCTGTTGTTCTGGAACGGTTGTGGTTCCTTCGCGTTCTTCAAGGCGAGCGGCGGCGGCGAACCGGAGCGAAGGATCGGCGCCGTTGAGGAGCGGCAGAGCTGCTCGACCTACTGGCGCGCCGGGGCCGGGACCATGTCGCGCGACGCGGGCTACGATCGCTTGTACGTGCTGCTGCGCCACTGCGCCACGCGCCCACCTGCCGCCGCGCTGGCTGGCTGGCTAGCTAGCTGGCGCGCGGCGTCCGGGATGAATGGACGGGTGCCTTGCCTTGCTTTGCCTTGCGCGCGCGCGTGTGGCGTCGCGCGCGCGAGGCGGGGCGGGGCGAGGTCGCGCAAGGCGATGAGAGTCGATGCTGCTGATGCTGATGCTGATGCTGCTGATGATGGTGATGAGAAGGGAGGCTAACGTGACCATCGCTGGTGTCGCTGCTGCGCAGTCTGTCCATCTTCAGCCCCGAGGGCCGGCTGTACCAGCTCGGTACGTTTCGCATCTCTTGCTCTCGTGCTCCTCTGCTACGCTGGCGCTCGCGCTGGAGGACGCATTCGCGCCTTCGCTGCTCACGCCCGGAGTACTGACATTCACGGTTGCGCACAGAATATGCCAAGAAGGCTGTTGAGAGCGGCGGCCTGACCACCGTCGCGGTGCGCGGCAAGGACAGCGTGTGCCTTGTGACGCAGCGCAAGGTCCCGGACAAGCTCGTGGACGCGGCGTCCATGACGCGCATGTTTCAGATCACGCCCAAGATCGGCTGTGTGCTGACCGGACTGGTGGCGGACGGCCGCGCGCTCGTGGCGCAGGCCCGGCAAGAGGCGTTCAACTTCGAATACCAGAATGGCTTCCCGATCCCGTGCTCGTACTTGGCACGGCGCATCGCGGACATCGCGCAAGTGAACACGCAGCACGCCGGTCGTCGCGTCATGGCCGTGGATGTCATCCTGTGCAGCATTGACGACGAGGTCGGTGCGCAGCTGTACCACGTGGACCCTGCCGGCCACTATCACGGCTACCGCGCGACTGCCGCGGGCTCCAAGTCGCAGGAGGCTGTCTCTCTCCTTGAGAAGAAGGACACCGACGCCATGGACCTCACCACGACCATCCAGACCGCCATCATGACGCTGCAGACCACCGTGGCGGCCGACTTCAAGCCCGACGAGATTGAGGTCGCCGTCGTGCATGCCGGCGACCGCTTCGCGCTCTTGCCCGACGCCGAGGTTGAGGAGCACCTGACTGCCATTGCCGAGCGCGACTAACTACGCCTATCCCACGCAGCGCGCGTGCCTGCTCCTCCCCCTCTACTCTAAAAGCCAGCAGAGAAATCGCACCGAGATATGCTTGTGAATGTCTCACTCGTTGTTGGCTTGGCGTTGTCAAGCGCTGGCCTGGCTCTGTGCTTGATTGATTGTCAAGCGCTGGCCTGGCTCTGCGCTTGCTTGGCATGGTTTGACTTGTCGCCTGCCTTTTGTGCAGATCTTTTGTCACGACGGTGTCCGGCACTGCCCCGCGCCGCCGCGCCAACTGAGTCACTCGCTTCCAGGGAAGGGGACAACTGACGCTCAAAGCACGGGCTCAGGCTCCCCAGAACGCAAATGCTCGGAAACGTTTTGGTTCAGCGCGCAACTTTGACATGGGCCTGCTTCGGAAGTTGGGCCAGCCTACACCTCTGAGAGGCCAAAGGACAACGAAATCAAGGCCCTTTGGGGGAGGAGGGGCAGGGCGTGCGAGTACAATAGTAATGATACAGGAAGCATGGGCGCGCCCCGTCTCTTCGATCGGCGCATTTGTCCCGGCGCCTCGCCTTCCAGCTCAGCTCGGCTCAGCTCGGCTCGGCTCGGCTCGGCTGAGGTCTTGAGTCAGAGGCTTTGGGTCCTTGTTGCTGTTGCTGCCAAAGGCTTCGCGCAGCTCGCGCATCTCGTCCTCTCGCGTCTCGGGGCTGCGCGTCTTGCACATGCGCTCCAGGTCGATGAAGAGCACATTCAGAGGCGCGTGCTCAGGTGGCAGGATGATGATGTTGCGCGCGGCCACATCGCCGTGGACGTAGCCCGCGTCATGGATCCGCTGCAGCGCCGCGCAGGCGCGAGGCAGGAGGACTTGTACGCCACCGCACCGCTGGAGTCTCCAGAAGCTGATCGCTTCTAGCGAGACCCCTGCCTGCTCCGTGGCGAGCACCAGCCGGCCCATTCGGGTGTCGGTACCGAAGCACACCACAGGCGCGATGGCGACGCCCTGCAGCTCGGACAGCTGCTGGTAGAGCTTTGCCTCCCTCGACAGGGACGCAGCTTCATCCTCGGTGCAAAGAGGGACGGTCTTGATGAAGCAGTTCTGCCCGTTGACCTTCACGTCAGGAAAGCCGACACCCTTGCCCTGCAGGACGAACATCATGCCATCGCGGGAGAAGTTGCGGCCAATCTCGATGCAGTAAACCCCTTGCGAGTTCGCACCGGCCGCCTGGATCGGTGGCGACTGCGACTGCGAGGTGACGGTCAGCACGCCGGCCTTGAGGACATCCACATCGGCCTTGGTGTCCTTGTCCGAGGCCCAGTCGAGGTCAGGCTCGATGTCGCGGTCCTCCGGGTGGGTCTTGAGCGCATCCGCGAGGAAGATCAACCAGCCTTGCGCGAGGGTGAGCCCGCCGGGGTTGTGATCCGGGTGGCTCGAGGTGTAGTTGCCCGTGATCTCCACGGTGCGGCTCTCCGTAGAGCGATGCACGAAGACGGTCACGTCGCCGTCGGAGAGCGCGCCGTGCCGCAGGTTCATCCCGGCCATGTGCATGCATAGCTCTGCCAGTGGTTCGCTGGTCATGCGCACGGGCGCCAACGGCGTGGCAGCCTGGCTCCTGCCCCGGCCAATGTGGAGCGTCCTGCTGCACTTCGGCTTTGAGGGTTGCCGCGCCACGCTCGCCGGGACGTCGTTGGGCATCGTCTTCTGTGTCTTGCACCCCAGGACGGCGACCGCGCCCTTGTTGATCGTCTCGCGCCGCTGCCGACAGAGCTCCTCCAAGGTCCGCCGCGCTTCCACTTTGGCCGTGCTCCCTCGTGCGACGTTCAAGGCATCGTGCGCCTTCGCGATCTTCTCGCGGAAGTCCTTGAGCACATCTTGGTCGAAAGCAAAGACTTGAAAGTCCGTCCGGGGGGCGCCCGTCCGGTTGAACTTCACTTGCACCTCCATGCTCGTCGAGACGACGTGGACCCTGTGACTGACAAGTTGGCGAATCACATAGTTCAGGCCGTGCTGCGCAAGCTGCTCGAGGAGAAGGAGGGCCCACTTGTGCACGACGGCCTCCCGGTCACCTGTCTCTTGCATGGGATAGGTTGGAATGCCATTGAAGGTTTTCTTGGCCTCGAACACGTCGCGCAAACCCGGCATCAGGTGCAGCTCCCAGGGGAGCGCCTTGGTGGGAAGGAAGCACGCCGGCACCTGCGTCGTGGCCGTCTTTTTGGACTGCCCAGAGGCGGCGCTGACTTGCGCCTCGGGACGCGCCGAGTCAAGTGGTCGGGGCTCGCCGCCTCCTTCGTCGCCCTTGTAGGCTTCGTCATCATCGTCCTCCGCGTCGGGTTCCCTTGCTATGCCTCTTGCCGAATCGCCCGCGCTCGAGATCCTCCTGCGCACGATCAACCGAGACGACTCGGCCCCGTCGTACAAAACAGCGGGGATGGAGAACTCTCCGAACCACTCCCAGATGGGCTTTGTGCGGGCGTCTTTAAGTTTGATGCGCAGCGCACGCGCTTCCTCCAGTGGCATGTTCTCGTAGATGCTCGCCTGAAGTGGAAATATGAGGCTGGAGTCGACAGAGCAGAGCCAGGTGAGGAAGGCCGAGATGTTGACGTCGCTGAGGTGGGTACGCAGCTCCTCCTCAGAGAGCCCAAGAAGGACATCTTCTTCTTCTTCAAGTTCCAAGGACGATGCCTTCGGCTCTCGGAAAGCTCGCCGACTGGATGACGATGACGATGCATGCGAGATGGCGCAAGATGATGCTCTCATGCTCATGTGCCTTTGGAGCGATCGTCGTACCGATGCTCTTCGTGCTTCGCTGCGAGGGCCGCAGGGTAAGGTGAAGGTGAGCAGGCCGTACCCGTGGCATCAAATCGCGGACAAGCGCACGGATCTCTTCTATGCGCAGTTCCGGATGAGTGCCGTAGAGTTCGAGAAGCTCTTCATGCGGCTCCGCCCTGGAGCCATTCGGCGTGACATGAGTCGCGCGAACGTCGGGCCTGGTGTTTGCGAACCTCGCTGCGTCCTGGCGTCGTTGGTCCTTCGTTGTGCAGGCCAGCCAGTCAGCTCTATCCAGGAGATTCTGAACATCGTCGAGAGTACCGTGAACAGAAACCTCCGCGACGCGCGTGACGCGATCCTCAACAACCTCGACCGCTTCACCCCATCTTCGCCGTTTGGCTCAGCCGAGAAGCTTGCCACACTGGCGTCCGGTTTCAACTCGGCGACTATCAAGGGATCGCGTGCGACAAGGTCAGAGGGCGGAAGATCAGCAAGAGCGA
>JABLUY010000346.1:0-29571 GCA_013306675.1 Thraustochytrium sp. TN22 | reverse complement strand
CGCGCGCGGCGGGCGGCGCCGGCGCCCGCGGGGGCGCCCGCGGCGCATCCAGTAGGGCGCGCACATCGCGCAGGCGGTCGCAGCGATCGGGGCGCAGGCGGCCAGCATCATCATCATCATCATCACCTACATCATCTGCATCATCATCATCGTTGACGACGCCGAGGGCATCTGTTGATCCTCGAGCTCGGCCTGTCCCGGGGCGCGCGCGCGGGCCACCGCGCGCGCGAGCGGCCGAGAGGCAGAGCTTGCGCGCCGGCGCTCATGCCCAGGCGCGCCGCGCAGGCCGCGCTTGCCGGCAACGGAGAAGGAGGCGCAGATCATCCTCCTCGCACCGCGGCCGCCGCTGCCCGGCAGCAGGCCGACCATTCTACAAGTCTTGCAGATCTGGGCGCGGGGCCGGCATCGTCGGCCTCATCTCCGCCATCATCGGCGCCGCGGCGGCACCAGCTGCTGGGGCAGGAGCACGCCCTCGAGGACGGGCAGCAGCGCCACGGCAGCAGTGCCGCCGCGGGCGCGGACCGCGAGGGAGACGAGGATGACGGCGGCGGCGCTAGCGCCGGCGGCCTCCGCTCGTCATCGGCAGCGGCAGCGCCGGCGCCGGCGCCGGCCATGCCAAGGATCTCTGCGGCCGATGCCGCCGAGGATGAAGAGGAGGAGATCTGCGCTGCCGAGGGATGCACCAAGCTGCGCACCGAAGGCTGTGACTGGTGCCGTCTGCACGGCGGCCGCCGCCGCTGCGAGGAGGCCACCTGCGCCAAGTTCGCTCAGGCGCCCTCGCGCTTCTGCAAACAGCACGGCGGTGGCTACCGCTGCAAGTTTCCCAATTGCACCAAGTCCGCGGCGGGCAGCGTCTACCGCTGCCCCGTACACACCGCCGACATCATCATGTTCGCGCCAGCGCACGCGGGCGTCTCGCGCCCTTGCGGCGTCCCGGGCTGCGTCATGCGCGCGGCCCTCGTCACCTACCTCTGCAAGGCGCACGGCGGCGGCCGTCGCTGCGCCGAGGCATCGTGCTTCAAGTCAGCCTGCGCCAAGTCAAGGTTCTGCGTCGCCCATGGCGGCGGCCGTCGTTGCGTGCACCAGGGCTGCACCAAGTCCGCCGTAGGCTCCACGGATGCCTGCGTGCAGCACGGCGGCGGCCGCCGCTGCGCCTTCGACGGCTGCACCAAGTCTGCCAGGAGCGGCTCTCTCTACTGCCAAGCGCACCGTACGCAACTCAGCGGCACTACCGCCGGCGGATCCAGGTCGCCCAGCGGCACCGCTGGCCCGCGCGCTAGCAATCGCCTTGATGACGAAGGCGGCGGCGACGACGACGATGGTGATGACGACGGCACGGGCGCTGGCATGGGTGCTGACGACGACGTGAACAATAACCATGGCGCCAGCAGTAACAACGGAAGTGGCCGACGGCGAGGCCACTATGGCGAAAACGAGAATGAAGCAGCCAGTCGAGGCCGAGCCCGGGACGACGACGACGGCGGCGGCGACGACGACAACGACGACGACGACGACGACGAGGCGGGGGACGATGTAGACGACAACAGCAACGGCACCGGCGCAAACAACAACAGCAGTAAGAACAACAACGGGAGCAGGAGGAAGAACTCTCCCTCGGGCATCAAGCGTCAGCGCTCCGCCTCCGACTCCAAGCCGGTGTCGCGGAGGGGTATCCGCCGCCGCAAACAAGAGGCAGATTCCATCATGCTCCGCAACATGATGACCTCGTTCTACCCGTCGCTCAATCCCGCCAACATGCAGAGTCCTGCCGTTGCTCTTGCTGCAGCGCAAAACTTGCAAGCCAGCCCAGTCATTCAGGCCGCGCAGCTCGGTGGTTTTCTGCCCGCCTTCTTCATACCGACGCTCTCATCAGCCACCGGCGCAGGCCCGATGCCGGGTACTGACGGCTCCTCAGCCAATCCCCTTAGCTTCACGCCTCTCATGCTTCAGCAGCCCTGGGGCGCGGCTTCCCTGGGGCAGCCACCCGCCACCTTCCCCGCTGGCTTCGTCCCTCTCACAGGCGCCAGTCTCGCCTGGGCCTCTGCCGCTCAGGCTAGCAACGCGGCGGCACCTATGATGCGGTTTGACTCGCAGTCAGGAGGTCAAACCATGCAGCAGCAAATGCAGCCCATGCAACAGCAAATTCAGCCCATGCAGCAGCAAATGCAGTCCATGCAGCAACAAATGCAGCAACAAATGCAAGAACAAATGCAGCACATGCAGCAGCCGGGTCCAGGGCCGCACGACGGTGCTCTGCGACAAGAACAGCAGCGCAATCAGCAGCACCTCGGCCTGGCTCAGCAGGCCTTCTTCAACTCCTCCTCCTCCTCCTCATCCCTTCTCTCCAACGCTGACGACGACGCAAGCGACAATGCCTGAACGACGTCCCTGTGCGCACCACAGCTCACAATGCACAAAGAGCCCACAACAAGCTGACGCGCGCATCTCATCATGAATCTGACGCTGCCCTGCGTCGCTTGAAGGGCTTCCTCTGTCTGTCTCTCTGCCTGCCTGCCTGCCTGCCTGCCTGTCTGCCTGCCTGCCTGCCTGCCTGCCTGTCTGCCTGCCTGCCTGGCCTGCCTAACTGACTGCCTGCCTGACTGTTCATGATCACGATGGCAACTGACCTCTCGAAGCAACCCCGGCGAGGTTCGTGGGGATGAACATTTCGTCGCGAAGTGCTTTGGCAACTATAGCTAGCTGGCAATGGGTCCGTCGGGATGGACCTGATGCAGCGAAGAACGATTCATCCTACCTGGTAACTATGGTTCCTGATGCCTGTGGCACCGACTTTCAAACCTAACTATCTAAGTTAGCTAGCTTTGAGTCTTCCCAGGCTCCGTTTCTCCGATTGCGACGTCGTGATGGCACGCGGCGGGCGGGCATGGGTCCGCGTTCGCCTTTTTCCAGGCCCTGCAATTTGCTGCGACTGTCAGTGAAGGCACCGCTCCCTCATCAAAAGGCTCTCTCTCTCTCTCTCTCTCTGTCGTTGTCAATCTCGCGAGCGCGCGCGCGGGCACGCGCGCGAGCGCGCAGCATGGAGGCGGACGCAGGCGCGGCGGTGCCGCTCCGCGCGCCCGAGTCACCTCCGCCACTGCTCGCAGAGGTGCCACCGCCGGACGACGGCTCCGTGGACGAAGAAGATGAAGCAGGTGACCACCATGGTGGCTCTGCTGCAACCGGCGAGCCCGTGCTGGAGCCCGTCGTCATCCCCACGGTCGAGGACGCCGTGCGGGCCGCGGACCGAGCTGCCAGCCAAGCCGCAGACGGTACTGCCGACCAGACCGCCGACCAGACCGCCGACGAAACCGCGGGAAAGCAAGCCCACGAGGACGACGACGAGGACGAGGACGAGCGCGAGCGCGACGAGCGAAGCTGGCTGCGGCGGGACAAGAACGTGGCCGTCATGAGCCGCGCCGGCAAACCCATCTACTCGAGCGGCGGCGACGAGTTCCGCCTGTCCTCGCTCTTCGGCCTGCTCCAGGCGATGCTTGCCAAGACGGACGACCGCCTCAAGGTCATCAGGGCCGGGGCGGACTTCGTCATTGTCTTCGCGGCACGGGGTCCGCTGCTGCTGGCCGTCGCGTGCCGCAGCGGCGAGCCCGTCGGCTATCTCCAGCTACAGCTCGAGTACATTTATGCCCAGATCCTCGTGCACTTCACGCTTTCGGCGCTACAGGACACCTTTCGGCGCAAGCCGGGCTACGACCTGCGAGCCATGCTCGGCGGAGCGCGCACCGAGCTCCGCGGTATCGTTGACCTCGCTGAGACCTCGCCCGCCATCCTGCTCGAGGCAGTGCCAGTGCTCGCGCTTGCGCCCGACGCGCGCGCGGCCGCCGTCGCCACGCTTTCCACCGCGCGCCAGGCCAACCTGCTCTATTCCATTTTGCTCGCCGGCGACAAGCTCGTCGCGCATGTATCGCCCAAGCGCCACCCGCTCCACGCCTCGGACCTGCTGCTACTCATGAACTTTGTGCGCAGCGCGCGCCAACTGCGCTCGCAGGAAACCTGGACGCCGCTCTGCCTACCGGCCTTCAACGCCACCGGCTTTCTCCACGCCTACGCCGCCTACGTCTCTGACGACCTCTGCTTGCTCATGCTCTCCTCTGGCGAGTCTCTCGACCAGTTCCACTTCTGCTCCGAGAGCCGCATCGCGATCGCCTCGCAGCTCCGCGCCTCCGGCCTCGCCTCCCGCCTCGAAAAGGCGCTCCTTCAGGGCGACCCGCGACCCGAGGCCTGCGAGGCCGCCTCCTCTGTGCACCTCGTCTACCGCTCGCTCAAGCTTGACCAGTACTTTGAAACCAAGGTCGCCGGCCACGCGCCCCTGCACGAGATGCCCACAGCGCGCCGCCGCCTCATGCAGCGCTACGTGCGCGTCGCCGAACGCCTGCACTCCTACGCGCGCCGCGTGCAGGTGGTCGCCCCCCTCCCCTCTCAGACTGTCGCTCGCGCCAACGATGCGGACGCCGACGACGAAGCAAGTGCGCCGCCCGCCTCCTACATGCAGGCCTGCCAGCAGGGTCACATGTGGGATGTGCGCGAGTCCGAGGCCGTGCTGGCCGTCGCCAACCCGGGCCAGTATGAGGTCTACGCCACCTTTCACATCTTCACCAGCGCCACTCAGGCCATGGCCTGCGTCGCTCGCTTCGCGGCCTGGGCGCGCAGCCTGCGCAGCGAGCTCTTCATGGTCAAGCCCGCGCACTGGTGATGCTCGCGGGAATTCAGTACCCCGCACGTGTATACATACATACGACCAGCATCCATGTGTGCTGCATATGTGTAGGTTGGCGATTATTTTTGTTTGTTTTTTTTTCTGCTGTGGCTTCGTCGAAGGAGGTCTGGCCTTTAGCTTACAACAAGGCTTCGCGTGGTGCTGACCGCGAGTGCCGCTCTCTTTTAATTAACCATGCTTGAACGTCAGCACGAACACCTGCCCGATGCTAATGTACACCAGATTCCTATCCTCGTGCGTCACAAAGCTGCCAAAGCTCTTGCCGATCATCGTGTGCCACGTGCCGCCCTTGCTCTCCTGCATCGCCTCGGAGATGCACTTGGCCGCCTCGTAGTGCCGCGTAATCTCGCCCTTTTGCAGCCCCTGCAGCGCCTGCTCTCGCTTTCGCGCGTCAGTCGCTCGCTCACGCCCGCCTCCTCGCTTTCTCGCTCTCTTCCCACCAGACGCACCTTGTTCGTCGCCTCCACCACCGCCGCCACGAGCGCCGGGTCCGCGTCCGGGTAGTGGTTCTTGACGTGCCCGAAGCTCGAGCCCTCCTCCCTGCGCGCGCCCGGCCGCCGCGCGCCCGCGTCGACGGCCGCGGGCTCCGCCGCCGCAGCGGCCACCATGCTGCCCGCTGTCCAGCCGGCCCCGCCGCCGTGCAGACAGCAGGCGACGCAGCAAAAGGAGATTTGATTTCGAATTCGAATTCCAGTCCTTCTCCCGGCGTCCCACGCGCCCAACGTCTCCAAGCGCTCGTTTCCCCGACGAGGGGGGCATACTGCAAACCAGGCGGCGGTTTCCACTTGCCCAGATCAAAACGTTACGTGTAACAAGCCCTCTAGAGCTCCAGAGTACCCCACCCAGTTCCCGCAAGCGTGGGAAGCCGACTTGCGAGGACGCCGCTCAAGTAGGCAACGGCGCGGAGGCTGACTGGCGCAAGTGAAAGTCGGGTAAACCGCCGAGGATTCGCCGGTAGCTAAGATAGAGTCGAGGGCGAGGACGGAGACGCCGTGAAGGCGAAGGAGAACTCTTACTCCTTCGCCGGGCGCGCCGAGGACGAGTGGGGCGGGAGCGGCGGCCCGTGGTGGTGCTGCTGCTGGAGGCTGGCTGGCTGGCTCGCTGGCTAGCTAGCTGGCTGGCTGTCTGGCGGACTGGCTGCCCGACTGCCTGGCTTGCGGGGATTTTGAACTGCGAGCGAGCTCTACCTGCTCTACTTCTCGGCGGAGGGCGGGATGGCGAGCGCCGCAACGGGCCAGGTGCAGCAGGGCGCGGCGGAGTCTTCCTCTTCGTCGTTGTCGTCTTCGTCGTCGTCGTCGTCGTCGTCGTCTTCCATGACGCCGGGAGCGACTCGCGTACTAGACGCCGCGAGCGTGGAAAAGGCGCTGGCGCAATACAGAGGCTACACGCGCGTGCAGCGGCTGGAGGCTGCCCTGAACGCAGCGAGGGCGGCGCAGGATGCGGAGCTAGCGAGACAAGTGGTGCTGCTGGGCTTGCAGTGCACGCGGCAGGACGATGTCCCGCAGGCGTATGCCAAGTTTGCAACGCTACAGAGCGAGCTGCAGCTCGGCACCGCGCGAGCGCCGGACATGAACTGGGCCGAGGAGCGGCAACGCGAGCTGGAAACGGAGCTTGGCCGCCTGAAAGCGGAGCTGGAGGCGGCCCTGAGCGAGATGGTCAAAGAGAAGATTCGCATGTGCCACAATGCCGTGGGCGACCTGTACTATCGCCTGGGCACCTTCAACGAGGCGCTCAAGTGCTACACGAGGACGCGCGACTACTGCTCTGACACCTCGCACACCCTGGACACGATCGTAAGGATCGTACGCGCCAGTCTTGGTGCGCGCAACTTTGCCAACGTGCCGACCTGGGTCAATCGCGGGCTCAACACGCCCGATGACAAGCAGGAGCACGCACAGGCGCGCGCGCAGCTGCACACGGCTTCGGGCCTCGCCAGCCTTCAGCAGACCGACCTGCGTACGGCCGCAGAGAGCTTCCTGCTGGTCGGCCCCGAGCTTGCCGACAGCTTCAACGACGTCGTCACCTGCGAGGACGTGGCCGTCTACGGTGGCGTCTGCGCGCTCGCGAGTTTTGAGCGACACGAGTTGCGCACTCAGGTGCTTGCGCACCCAGTGTTCCGCTCCATGCTCGAGACCGTGCCGGCGGTGCGCGAGCTCCTCCATGACTTCGTCGCCTGCCGCTACACGGAGCTGGCGCACGGCTTGGACATGCTGCGCGCCCGGGCCAACATTGACCCGTTCTTGCAGCCCTGCATCGCCACGCTCATTGACCGCATCAAGCGCCGCTGCCTTAAGCAGTACGTCCAGCCCTATTCCTCCGCCTCGCTTGACCTTCTGGCCAACGCCTTTGACCAGCCGCGCAGCGAAATCGAGCGCCTCCTCGCGCGCCTCATCGTGGATGGTGACATCCACGCCACCATCGACTGTGAGGCCGGCTTTCTCGACATGAGCCGCGGCGATGCGCGCCGCCAGGCTTTCCAGGACACGCTCAAGGTCGGTCGGCGCTTTGCGCTGGACCTTCAAACCACCATCCTCCGCACCAATCTGCAGCGCAATGGCCAGGTCTATGGTGGCAAGACCAACGCAGCCCATGGTAGCGGCGCTGCCGTCGGTGGTGGTGGTGGTGGTGGTGGCGGCGGCGGCGGCGGGGGTCATGCGGCACCGGAGGACGATCCACCTGCGGACTCCTACTTTGACGACGCAGCGGGCGGCGGCGCCTCGGACCGCGAGTCTGACGTGGAGATGGACGATGTTGGCGGCCGTTCCACCATTGCCACGCCGAGCTAAACTTCGGTTTCTTTACGCGCGCGCGCGGCTGCGTACACAAGTGTAACATGCTTTGGTACAAGTAATTAGATACCACAGAGCTCCCTCCCTCCCTCCCTCCCTCCATCTCCTCTTTGGCATTTCAATTATGATCAGAAGACGACTACAACATGCCCAGACGCTGCAGGGCGCGCTCCTCCTCGACGGCAATGGAGAGGTTATAGGTCGGCTTGAGCAGGCTCGAAGCCGCATCCGTGGAGTGGTACTGGCCGGGGCCCGGCGTTGACTCCTGGCGCCGAGCCGACGCGGTGGCAGAAGACCGCGTCTCCGGCGCCGGCGGACGGCGAGAGGCCGCCGATCGCCGCGGCCGCCTCCATGCATTGCGCTCCACGTGGTATTGGCCGGGTCCAGGCACGTCAGCCTCCTCGCGACGCCGCGAACGAAAACGATCCGTCCCCGTCTCCATGCTACCCTTGCCATTCGCGCCACGGCGGGCCACCTCCGCGGCAAGGCTGTGCACGAGCTCGACGTCGTAGGCGCCCGGGTCCGGCCCGGGCCCGGCCCGCGTCGCTGACGACGCCCAGCGCTCCGTCTTGGACTTGAAGACCGACCCGTACGCCGCGCTCGTAGAGGCGGCGCCAGCCGTCGCCCCCCAGCGTCGCGCGCGTGCGGACGAGTGTGCTGAGCGTCTCCGCGAGATTTGCAGCAGGCGCTCTTCCTCCGCGCTTGTCTGCTCCACGGGCGGCTCGCGCTTGTTCGGGAAGCGCCGGCTCGAGGTGCCAAAGGGCGCGTTTTTGCGCGTCGGCTGCATCGCCAGGCTCAGCTGCATCTCGTCCGTCATGCCGGGGATGCGGTAATGGCCGATGCCCGGAACCACGTCCTGCTGCCGCGGCGCTGGCATGCGCGCCGAGCTCGAGCTAAAACCCACGCCCGGCGTCTGCGCCGCCAGCGAGGCGCGCGCCTTCCACGTGTCCACGAAGCTGCTGGGCGGCGTAATGTAGTCCGGACCCCGGTTGAAGTTCTCCTGTGGCGCGCGTGCCGCTGCGGCGGCGGCCGCCGCGCCGCTCCCGAACCGCGTCGACGTGCTCCCGAACCCCTTGGACTGCACGTTGGCCGACCCCTTGATCCACTGCTTCGAGGCCAACTCGTGCACGGCGTACTGGCCAGGGCCCGGGAGCTCCGCCGCGTGCTTGTGCGCACCTGCGCTGCGCTGAGCGGTGGACGCGAAGGCTGCGGCGCTCGAAGCGGCGGCGGCCCGGGCTGCGGCCACCGCCGCGGCCACCACCGCCTCGGCGCCCGCGACGTCGTAGTGGCCCGGGCCAGGAACCGAGCTTGTACGCTTGCGGTGCTGCTGCGCGCTCTCGCGCGACTCCTGCTTCGCGAAGGAGACCGCGCCCCGGGCGTGCGCCCACGTCGACGTGGACGTGGCCGCGGCCACCTCGTACTGGCCCGGCCCGGGGGCCCCGGCGGTCTTCGCACTTGCGCTCGAGGCCCGCTTCTTGCGCGGGACCAGCCGCCCGCGCGCGTCCGCCACGTACCCATGCACCAGGTCGCCGGACGGGATGGACGGCGCTGCAGCAGCCTTGCTGTCAAGCGCCTCCAGGATGGCGGCAGAGGTCTCGGCCGACGGCACGGCGCGCACGAACGAGCGCCGTGCCGCTTTTGCCGCCCTGGACGGCGATGAGCTCACCTCGTATTGGCCCGGCGCCGGCATTTCGGCAGCATCGCGGTTGGAGCCCTGGAAGCGTTTCGTCTGCGACTTGAAGGCGCCCTGGCACCCGTTCGCCGCGGACGTCTGCGCCGCAGCCTGTGGCGCCGCAGCGTCGTAGTGCCCCGGCCCAGGCACCGCATATCGCGGGCGAGGTCCGTCGCGGGTCGACGTCGACGAGAACGGCGCACGCGACTGCGCCCTGGTGCGCTGCTCTTGCAGCTCCAGGCCGGCCGTGTAGTCGTAGTGGCCCGGCCCGATGTTCGCGCTGCTGCTCTGCGTCGGCACAAAGCCGTCGATGCGGCACGTCTCGCGCGTCGTACGATGGACGAAGGCCATCGTGCGGGCGCCTTTGCCTTCACGCCCGCGCTTGCGCCCGCGCTTGTGCCTGCGCCTGCGCCTGTGTCCCTGCCACTGCGCAATGTGATGCGGTGCGATCGCCGATCATGTGCGTGCACGCGCGGTAGATTTTCATCATGTGTCAGCAGTCCGGTACGCCGGAACGTGGCGCACACCCCTGACAGCATTTCTGTGCCTTTCTGCGCATTTCCTTTCCTGCTCCTGCAGCGCTCAGCTGCGCATCCGTGCGTCCTTCGTCAGTCAGCTTCGTCACCGCACCAAGAGTTCTTGGCCCCCTTCCACCTCGGCGCACGTAACGCAACTCTGATGCAGGCTTGGTGAAGCTGTGAAGCGGGACCAGTCGACCTGAGCCCCGACCAGACCCGGGGCCGCGCCTCCGTCCTGCGCAGGCCTCTACTGTCGACGGCACTTTCTGCCTGGTTCGGTTTTAGGTGAAAGGCGTAACGCCTAATTTTGCGCCGCCACCACCAACGGCACATGTACTCGCCTGATCACGACTACGTACGCGTAGAAGGCAGCACAGGGCCGAGCAGACGCGGCAGGCCGCCTTCGGGGACGCGGCGCGCCTCTGCGCGGCGCACTGCTCCGCAGCCGGCTACTGCGGCCGCTCGTGAGCGCCAGCTGCGACTGGCGCAATGGTGCATGCGTCGGGCGCGGCGTACAAGGTCTTCCCGTCCGGAGAGAGCGGCGCGCTTCAAGAGGAGGAGGAGGGAGGGGAGGAGGAGGACGATGGCTCGGTCTCCGTGCTCGCCGAAGCCGTCTCGGAGACGGCGGCGAGGCCCCTGGACGCCCGCGTGTCGCTCAACCTGGACACAAGCCTGCGGATGCTTGTGTCAAAGGCACAAGCGGTGGAGCAGCAGAACCGTCTGGGCAAGCAAAGCGACGAGAGCAGCGCCGAGGGCGGGCCTGCGATGCAGCGTACCTTGCGTAGCTCTGAAGTGACCTCGGTAAACACCGTCATCGCTGCACGTAGAGCGGCGGTCAAGTGGCGCCGCCACGCCAATGCACCGGCGTCGGCGCGCCCGCATCGTGGGGACGATGACCTGGACCAGCGCAAGTTCGCGGAGGACAAGATTCGGGACCTAGAGCGCAAGTTTAGCGTGCGCCTCGGGTCCGAGGCTCCGTCGGCTGCCAGCAGCGCGCCTTCGGGCCAGCAGCCTCCGCCGAGCCCGCGAGGTGGCGTGCAGGAGACGACCGGTCAGGCCGCCGAGCCCGAGAAGCCTGTTGCGCGCAGGACGACCACAGTGCAGTCGATACGAAGGACGCTAGGGAAGCGATCCTTTTTGCTGGATGGCGCGCAGCTTGACCTGCTGCTTGAGAGCTCGCGCAGCCGCGCCTTCAGCTACGTCTTTGGCGTGATCGAGTACGACAACCGGTACAAGTATGTGTGGGACTGGGTCATCATTGTGCTCACCTTTTACAGTATTATTCTCATCCCGCTGCAAATGGCCTTCCCGCAAGAGGTCACGGCGATCGTCTTTTTCGACGTGGTGGACTCTGCCACGGACGCACTTTTCGTGATTGACGTCTTTCTCAACTTTCGCTGCGCGTACCTGGACGAGGACCGCTACGAAGTGACAGACATTCGGCAAATCATCCGGCACTACCTCAACTCGTGGTTCATTGTGGACTTTCTGGCTTGCTTGCCGCTCGAGGTGCTGATCGGCAACTTTCTGCCAGGGCGCATGCTACTGTGGCTGCAGCTCAACAAGCTCGCGCGCATCACGCGCGTCGTCAAGAAGCTGGATGAAATGGGTATCTCCGGCTACGCGCGCATTATCAAGCTGCTGGGCACCTTCCTCGCTATGGCACACGTCATCGGCTGCATGTTCTTGGCTCTGGGCAAGTTCCAGCTGGAGAGCGAGACGTTGGCCATGGCTGCCGGAGGCGGCGGTGAGGAGTCGGCCGCCATTGTCGGCGGCATTTGGGTGGTGGCCACCGGCATGGCAGAGCAGCCCATGGTGTACCAATACCTGTCCTCGCTGTACTGGGCCTTCGCGACGCTCGGGACTGTGGGCTACGGCGACATCGCGGCACACAGCGCCTGGGAGCGCCTCTTTGCCATTGTGACCATGTTTTTTGGGTCCATCATGTACGCGTCCATCTTTGGTACCTTCACAAACCTGATCCAGGAGCGCGACCGGAACCGCAACCTGTACAACGACCGCGTCTCGCGTATCGATGACTTTGTGCGCGCCAACCACCTGCCGCGCTTTATCCGGGACCGCCTCGTGCACTACCACGAAGCGACCTGGCAGCTGCGCAAGGTCATGGTGGGCGACGTCATGGATGGCGTGCCGGAGTCGGCGCAGATTGAGATCATGGTCTTCCTCTATATGGACCTCGTGCGCACCGTGCCCATCTTCACGCACTGCTCGCAGCGGTTGCTCGAGCGGGTCGTCATGCGCTTCACGCAAAACATCTTCATCATGGGCGACTTTTTGATGCGTCAGGGCGACGAGGGCCGCGAGCTCTTCTTCATCATCAAAGGCCGCATCGACGTCCTCGCCTACCGCGGCAGTTGCAAAGACGTGTCCAGCATGGACTTTGACGACATCATCAGTGACAGCTACTTTGTGGTCTCGCGCGGTCCGGGCGCCTTCATTGGCGAGGGCTCGCTGCTCTACGGCGACCGTCGCGGCGCGTCTGTGCGCGCCGTCTCGCACGTCGTGCAGACGCTCACGCTCACAAAAGAGGCCTTTGAGTCCTGCGTCAGCGACTCGCCTGAAGTGCTCAAGACGATGCGCGGCGTCGCGTCCCGCCGCGCGCAGGAGAAGACGGCGCGCAAGTCTGGCTCCAACAGCTCGCTTTCGATCAACAATAGCGGGAAGGCGCAGATCTCGTTCAGCGCGAATCGCAAGGGGCCGCGTTCGGACGCCAAGGGCCGACCGGAGAACAAGACCGGCACAGGGTCAATTATCTTTGGGCGCAACCGTGGAGCGCCTGACCGGCAGCGCTCGGTTTCCGGCGACAGCATTAATGTCGTCGACGATGGTGCCGAATCAACCGCCTTCAGCAGCAACAAGTCGGTGCGTACCATTGATGCTGCGGCCACCCGCGCCACCGCGCGCCTTACCTCCCTCGACCGTATCACCCATGCTCGCCACGCCAGCGTTGCCGGGGAGGCAGGGGCCACCACGGATGCCGAGCGCGAGGTGAACGAGCTCATCGGTGCCACTGAGGACGATGACAGTAGCAACGATGACGACCTCGTCTCCTCGGAATCAGCCGCACAGGTCTCGCAGCTGGATCAAGATCGGAGCTTGGCTAGACCCATGGCACATGAGCTCCTCACCCAGCTCACTGCTCTCCAGGCCAGCATCTCGGAGCAGATGCGACGTCAGGACGAGCGACTCGCGAAGCTAGAAGACCAGCAAAGGCCCGCACCAGGCGCTGACTAACGATGAAGAGCGGGCGCGACGACCAGCAAGCTCATCGAGGACAGTGACGATGGTTGCTAGGACAAAACCGTGGAAACGGAGCTCCTCGCCCAGTTCGCTGCTCCACAAGCAGGGTGGTATCTCAGAGCAGATACGATGTCGGAACGAGCGGCATTGAATGCAGCAGATGGTCCGCAACGGACCATGACAGACTATGAAGAGTGGGTGGGCGCAATGATTAGCGAGCTCAACGAGGAATAAGCGTAACAACAACGATGGTTGCCTATTTTGCTGTTCGTGCTCGTTGATTACTCGCTCCTGTTTCAAAGAGCGTGCGTCGGGCATTTCTAAATTGGTAAGCATCAAAGAAAGAGCTCGCAAGGGAAAAGAGGAGACGTCACGGTGCGTGGCAGTCACTGAAATCAAGACCGAGCAACGAGCTCCTCACGCAGACGTGCAATGCGTTTCCGCACCTTGGGATTGGGCCTGCGCCGGGTCGTGTCGAGCTCGCCTCGCACCTCCTGCGGCAACATGGCAGTTGTCGCGCAGAGCAAAAGCCCCTGCGCGCGGTAGTAATCCTCCTCGTGCTTGGGCACAGCGGACACCGTGTGAATGGTCGGGCACGCAGGAGCGAGCGAGCGGACCAGGCCGGGCGCCCAGCAGTACCAAAAGGCAAGGAAGGGCGAGGTTGCCGCCTTGCCCTTGGCCACGGAGGACGGGCCGGCCGCGGCCTCCACCCAGGCCGGCGGCAGGAATTTGTAGCGACCTCGCGCCAGAGGAACGAGCAGCGCGACCTGCGTGGACCCACAGCTCGACGCGTAGTACGGCTTGGTGTATACAAAGTTGGGCATGAGCAGGAAGAACGGCTTGCCGGTCTCCGTCACCCAACGCAGCAGGCGCTCCATATGGTCGCCGCTAAACGGCGGGTTCGTGACCACCACGTCAAAATCGGGCAGATCGTCCGCGTCGAGCTTGGCGTAAAAGTCCTCGCACCGGTTATACACGTCGTGGAAGCCCAGGAGCGCCAGTGTGCGCGCCGAGCGGCCCGCGCAATAGTACGGGTCGTAAATCTTGAGTCGCGCGGGCGCCTTCTTTAGCTGCTTCGCCACCGCCTCCAGCAGTGGCGCCACATCCGTGAACGCTTCCCGCGGCGTCTCGCAATGATCCTTGGGGTCTACCTCGTAAGGGAAGCGTGCGGCGGTGGACGCCGGCTGCGTGCGAGCCTGCGCTGACCGCGAGCGAGCCTGCGAGCGAGCCTGCAAGCGAGCCTGCGAGCGAGCCTGCGAGGAGTTTGGTTGCTGCGACGCCTGGTTTTTGCTCAGCGCCGGCGGGCCCGCCAGGAGGTCGACCTGGACATTTGCCGCGGGCTCGCCCGCGGGCTCGCCGCGACGCCGCTTCCCTGCCTGCAAGGAGGGCTGCTGCGAAGCGTCAAACCATCCCCTCTTCTTGGTCTTCGTCGCCGGCGACTTGTTCTCCGCAGGCGATGAGAACCAGCCGCGCGCCTTGGGGGGCACCTTGGCGCCCTCCTGGACCTCTTCTGCCGCCTTGGCAAACCAGCCGCGCGCCTTTTGCTGCTGGCTGCCCTCGCGCGGCCGTCGCCGCCCACGCCCCATGCTCGGCACTGCGGCAGTCGACAGCGCCGCTCGCTTCAAGTCCCAAACAGCGCAGAGGCGCGGCGACCAGCGGCCCCACCTCAGCAGCAGCACCAGCAGCACCAGCAGCACCAGCAGCACCAGCACCAGCAGCACCAGCAGCACCAGCAGCAGGACCAGGAGCACTACGACCTTCTCTTGAGATCGCCAAACGCAGCAGCAGTTCCAGCAGCTCGCCCTGTGCGATCCCCGGCCCGCTCCCTCTGCAGCTCCCTCTTTTGTCAGCTCCAGCTGCAGCTCCACGCCCCGCCGCCCGCGCGCGCGCGCCCCGCTCGCTGCTCTGCCCGCTCTGCTCTGCCCGCCCTGGCTGGCGCCCCCGCGGCGCCGCCCCGTGCACGGGCCGCGGCCCTTGCACGGGCCCGCCCCGTGCAAGGGCCGCCGCGTCGGTCGGGCGGGTGCTGGCGGCGCTGAGAGGGGGGATCAGAGAGAGAGAGAGAGAGAGGGAGGGGGGCAGGTGGGGGCGGCTGCGGGGCGGGCTGGCGCCGCGCGCCCCGCAGCGAGGATAGCGGCGGTTGCGCGGGGCGCGGCGGCGGTGTGGCGCGGGCGCGCGAAGGCCCACAGCGCGGCTCGCGCGAGGCCCGCAGCGCGCCCGCAGCGGCGCGCAAGTGGCGCGGAAAGCGCTGGCCGCGGCCGGCCTTCGCGAGGCGAGGCAGAGCAGACCGCCTTCGCTGCTCGGCCGCGCTCCGCCCGCGCCGCTCCGCGCCGCCGCGCCGCGCAGTGCCGCGCGCACGAGCCCGCCGCGCGCCCGCCGCAGCGCCCGCCGCCGCGCCCGCCCGCGCGCCCGCGCGCCCGCGCGCCCGCGCGCCCGCCGGAGGCGGCGAAGCCGAGGAGGAGGAGGAGCGAGGAACGAACGGCCTGGGCTGTATCCAGGGTACGGCGCGGGAGAGGGAGCAGGAGAAGGAGCAGGGGAGGATGTCCGCGTTCAACGACCTGGGCGCCGGCCAGGGCGGCACGGGCGAGAGCGTCAAGGGCGGCGTGGACCTGCTGGAGGCGCGCAAGCAGCGCGAGGAGACGTCGGTGCAGATCCGCAAGCAGAAGAAGGCCGACCGGCTGCGGCAGCGGCGGCGCGAGAATGCGCCCTCGGAGATGGCGAGCGGCGGCGCGGGCGGGAACGCGGCGCCGCAGCCGCGGCAGGCGGACATCCCCATCTACGTGCAGGGCGTCATGTCCAACAACCCGCAGGAGTGGCTGGTGCACACGAAGAACTTTCGGCGGCTGCTCTCGATCGAGCACGACCCGCCCATCCGGAACGTGATTGACAGCGGCGTGGTGCCGCGGTTCGTGCAGTTCCTGCAGCGCAACGACAACCCGCGGCTGCAGTTCGAGGCCGCCTGGGCGCTCACCAACATCGCCAGTGGCACGCCGGAGGAGACCAAGATGGTCATCCAGGCCGGCGCCATTCCCATCTTCGTGCAGCTGCTCTCCTCGCCCGAGGAGGACGTGCGCGAGCAGGCCGTCTGGGCCCTCGGCAACATCGCCGGCGACGGCCACGAGTGCCGCAAGCAGGTGCTGGACTGCGGCGCGCTGCCGGCGCTCCTGGCGCAGATCAACGACCGCGCCAAGCTCAGCATGCTGCGCAACGCCACCTGGACCCTCTCCAACTTCTGCCGCGGTCGGCCGCCCCCGGACTTTGAGACGGTGCGCCCGGCGCTCGCCTCGCTGGCCTACCTCATCTACTCCAAGGACGTCGACGTGCTCACGGACGCCTGCTGGGCGCTCTCCTACCTCTCGGACGGCCCCAACGAGAACATCCAGGCGGTCATCGAGAGCGGCGTCGTGCGCCGCTGCATCGAGCTCCTCATGCACGTCAGCACCGTCGTCAAGACGCCGGCGCTGCGCACGGTGGGCAACATTGTCACGGGCGACGATCTGCAGACCCAGGTGGTGGTCGCCAACGGCGCGCTCCTGCACCTGCTCGTGCTGCTCACGCACGAGCGCAAGGGCATCCGCAAGGAGGCCTGCTGGACTATCTCCAACATCACGGCCGGCAGCCGCGAGCAGATCCAGGCTGTCATCGACGGCAACATCATCCCCATCCTCATCTACATGCTCGACTACGAGGAGCTTGACATCAAGAAGGAGGCCGCCTGGGCCATCTCCAACGCCACCTCGGGCGGTACCCCGGAGCAGATCAAGGTGCTCGTCAAGGCCGGCTGCATCCGCCCCTACTGCGACCTCATCCAGCTCCCGGACGAGCGCGTGCGCAAGGTCGCGCTCGAGGGCCTTGACAACATCCTCAAGGTCGGCGAGCAGGAGAAGGCCACCACCGGCGTCAACCAGTTCGCGCAGAGCATCATCGAGGAGCAGGGCGACGAGCGCATCTTCGAGCTCACCCAGTCCTCCGACAGCGACGTCGCCGAGAAGGCCACCAAGATCTACAACACCTACTTCCAGTCCGACGACGACTACCTCGACGACGGCCCTGACGTGGACAACTCGGGCCAGCAGTTCTCCTTCGGCCAGCCCATGGGCGGCAACCCCCCGGGCGCGCCCTTCGGCGGCCAGCCGGACAACCAGGGCGGCCAGGGTGGCTTCTCCTTCAACAACATGCAATAGATGCGTGTCTACATGGCTCAGCCCAGGGAAGCGGCGCACCACTCCACACCACACCACACCACAACCCTTGCGCGAGCAAGCAAAGCCTTTCCTGCTTGCCGCCGTGCTCGGGCATTACACAACAACACGACACTTACAACTTCTCTCTCTCACACACACACACACACCACACACAACCCAACACACGTTCGCGCGGCAAGCCGTGCGAGGCTGGGGCGGGAGACTCCGCGCGTGACATACTGTGCCACCGCGACCCTCTCGCATTATACGAGCTGCTGCACTCACGGCCACTGGACCTTTTGTCCTTCTCCGCCAGCTTCCAGCATGCTCATCACACAGACAGGCCTTTGCGAGCAAAGAGCCACACTACACACGCGCACCACGGCGCGTTCGTGCGCGCGCTTTTGCGTGCGCGCACACTTCACATGCTTTTGTCCTACCAAGCAAGGCAAGCATCAAATCAACAACACAACAACAACAACAACAACACAACCTCAGCTCGCAACGAGTTTGTAGGCATCTTGGACTGGCGTGCGCCGTCGAACTTCCTCTCGCTCCCGGCCTCCGCTCGAGAGTCTCCTCCCTGCACAATTTTGGCAGATGAGCGATACCCGGGCGGGCCGGGGAGGAAGCGAGCAGAGGGAGGACATGCAGTTTGCGCTTTTCTGCTCTGCTGTTCCCTTCTCTTCTCTGCTCACACAACACACCCTTTGCGCTGATGACATGTGATAGTTTTCTAACGCATGCCAAAAGCCTTGAGACTACCAAATGGCATTGCCTTGCGAGAGTGATGCGACGCAGGCATCACGAAAGTCGTGTGCGAGAAGCATGCACCGCACTGACGGTGAACCTTTTCAAACGCAGATTCTTTCACGGCGAGGTCAACCTTTTGGAGTACCGTCTCTAGAATAGGTTACAGCTTGTGCTATGGCAGTCCAGTTGCCGCGAGGAAGCCTCGTGCTTTACTCAGAGTCTCAACACGGTCGTGCGCTTGCCCGACTGCAGGCGGCAGGCGCAACCATAGCAGCATGCAGGCTTGCATTCTATCATTCATGTGGAGCTGCCGTTTGCCCATGGCTCGAGGATCCGCTCGCCAAAGGTCTGAAGCAAAAAGACGGCGCCTCGCTTGAGATGGTGATAGAGCTGCACATTACAGTAGACCAGGCCAATGACAAGGAGGGTGCGCGAGAGAGAATCCTGACTGTGGCTGGCGAGTGACGCACCGAGGAAGAGCACATTCGGGTTGGACCAGAAGAACTCGACGAGATTGACATGACGGCGAATGCGCCAGTACTGCTCGTCGATGATGTGCGCAAAATGGACGAGCGCGCCGACAACGCCAACCACGGCGAGGCCCGCCCAGACCGCGTCGACGGCCGTCTGGAGGCTCGCAAGGACCTGACTCGACCCGCGATAATACACTGGCATTCGCACATATGCCCTCACGAGGTCCTCGGTGTGTGTGATGCGCAGCAGCGAGGTGGCTGCCAGCACGGACACGAGCAGGAGCGTGGCAGCAATAAAGGCGCAGACGCGGTCCTTGGAAATCAGCTCAATGAGGTCGGCCGCCTTGGTCCTTGCCAACAGGTACTTGAAGCCGCACTGGGAGCACTGGAAGTAAGCCGACTGGTTGGGCGCACGCAGGCGCCAGCTGTTGAGACACTCAACGTGCACGAAGCGCATCGTGCCGCGGCACATGCAGGGCGAGATGAGCTTGCCATCCTCGGCACCCTGGAAGCAGATGCGGCACGCGAGGTCCTCGGCGTCGTGTTGCGCCGTGCCGCTGGGCGGCGACATCCATGAGGCCGCCCTGGCGGCGAGGCCCTCGAGCGAGGCCGCGCCGCCGTGCGCGCGGCCCTCGCCGTCGCGCGGCAGCTGCGGCGCCTCGGGTGCTGCCGCGGACCACGGCCGCCTCGGCACGGCCACGAAGACCGAGGCGGACTCCCGCAGGTCTACGAGCATGCCGGGCCACATGACGCGGCCCTCGTGCACAATGCGCGCGTCGTGCCAGCCGAAGACCTCCTCTGCCGCGGCCTGCACGTCCTCCGTGCTCACCACGGCGTCGGCCACGCCCACGGTCGAGCGCACGTCGCCGCCGCCATTCACGCTGCGAAGCGTCACGGACCACGCCGGGCGGTCGCTCGCCGCGCCCCGCGCCGCTTCGCCCGCCGCCGCCGCCGCCGCCGGGTCGCGCGGCTCCATGGGTTGGTTCTTCGTCAGGCTTTGTTGACGTCAACGACCAAGCGCGACTCAGACGCGGCGCGACGCGGACTCGAAGCTCGCGGCGCTCACATGCCAATGACACGCGCGAGAAGAGCCCGATGGCGATGCTCGATCGCGAGATGAAGCCGGACTCGAGCGCGAGATCATACCCGACCTGCGGCCGGGCGCGGCTTGAGCGTGACTCGAGAGGAGCTTGCAGTGGATCCGAGGACGCCGAGTCCCAAGCTCTTTTGCGGTCTTGAGCGGCCTTGTGCGGCCTTGCGCGGCCTTGTGCGGCCTTGCGCCGCCTTGTGCGGCTTTGCGCGACCTTGTGCGGCCTTGCGCGGCCTTGTGCGGCCCTGTGCGGCCTTGTGCGGACTTGTGCGGCCTTGTGCGGTCTGGTGCTCTCGGCGACCAGCCTGGTAGCAGTGCATGGAAAGAACACCGACCAGGAGCAGTCGGACTTGGTACGCGTGCCTACCGTACTCATCGAAGAGCGTATGGCATGGCCATGCCGAGGTCGAATCTGAGGGGAAAAGCAACGGCCTGTCAGCCAGCCAAATCTCGAGTGACGATGGCATGAAAGGCATGGCTCTCTAGCGTGCGTGACAACGCGAGCCGTCAAGCTTCGAGCGAGGCATGCCGCTCCGCTTCGCTCGCCACGCTTGCTCGCTCTTGTTCATGACAGCGCCCGCTGAGGTGCTTGACCTGTGTCTCAGGCCCTTCCTGCCAGCAGCTGCAAGGTTGCCGAGGACAGCGGCCAGGCCGAGCTTTGAGCGAAGCTTGGAGGTCTTCTCAAAGAATTCCGCCGCCTCGCAAGCTCTGCGAGCTGCTCCAGCACGCACCGGCCCGGCCCAAGGCTCGGCATCGGGACGGGCACAAGGCCTCACAACGGCGGCCCAAGGACCCAATACGCCAGTCGCCGGTCAGGTGACTAGGGTTATGCCAGTGGCCTCTTGTTCTCACCAAAACAAGTCCTCGATCTACTTTAGTGACCTAATCTAGCGACCCGCCCAGCGCCGCCGCGGCGCCTGCACACTGCCGCAGCCGCCCAGCCTTTCGCAGGGGTGTAGCGCAGCGGCGCGCGTAGTGGCCCCGGCCGGTCTTGGCGCGTTCACAGGGCCGCGCGCGCGCGCGCCCCGGGCGTTGGCGGGCTGCCCTGCACCGGCGACTCCGCGGCGCGCGCGGGGCTCCCTGCGCCGGGCCCCGCGCGCGCCTGCAACGCGCAGCGCGGCGCCTCTGCTGCAGCCCCGCGGCCTCTCCACAGCCAGCAGCTCGCTCGCCGGGACGCCGGCCCGGCCAGCAGTGCAGTGGGCGCGCCGGCGCCGGCTGGCACCGGCGCGCGCCGAGCCCAGCCGCGCCGCGCCGAGCCGAGCAGCGACGAGCGGCGGCTTCTCTTCGCTGCGCAGCGCCGCGCATGAAGCCGCCGGAGCCGCGCGGAGCCGCGCTGCGCGAGGCGGCGGCGCGGCCTCGGCGGCGCGCGCTCCACGACGCCGGTGGTGATGGGCGCCGGTCGGAGTCCGAGGCGGCGGCGGCGGGCCGACGAGGAGAAGAAGGCCCGGCGTGTAGCAGGCGGGACGGGCCCGCTGCTACAAGGGCTGTGGGCGCGGCGCGGCCGCCGGAAAGCAAGCGATGGCAAGCTGCAGGCGGCGCGCGGCAGGCGGCGAGCGGCAGGCGGGCAGCCAGGCAGCCAGGCATGGCCAGGACCGGCCGAGGCCGGCCGGGCGGCGGCGCCGCGCGGCCGAGCTGAGCTGAGCTGAGCTCCGCTGGCCGGCGGCGGCGAGGGCAGGGCGGCGCCGCGCAGGCGCCTGACTTGGGCGCGTACCGCAGCGCGCGGCGATCACGAGAGGCGGCGGCGCGCTGCGGGCGAGCAGCCCTCCACTGTGGCCCGCAGCAGGCGCGCGAAGGCCTGGCGGGCAACGCCTGGGAGCGCAGCCGCGAGGCGCAGAGAGACGGGCGAGCAGGCGGCGACCCGTGCAGGGGCCCGGCCCGTGCAAGGGGCGGCGGCCGCTGGGCGGGCGGCGCGCGGCGCGGCTCGGGCGGCGAGGCTCGCGCGGCGCGGCGGAGGGGCGCGCGCGGCAGAGCGGTGCGGCGGCGCGGCGCGCGCGGCGAGGGCGCGCGGCGCGGCGCGATGGCGGGCGGCGCGGCGGGCGGCGCGGCGGGCGGCGGCGCGCTGGCGCGGGGCAGCGCGAGCCTGCTGCTGGTGGTGCCGGGGCGCGCGCTGGGGCTGGTGCTGGGGCACCTGGGCGCCGCGGAGACGCAGGCGCTGCGCACGACGTGCCGCGTGCTGGCGCTGGTGGTGGCGCACCTGATGCGAGCGGCGTCGGCGAGCTACGACGTGCACGACGCGGACGAGTTCCTGGCGAGGCCCACGATCGCAGTCGTGCACCCGTGGGCGACGCTCAGCAAGCGGTACAACGCGCTCTCGCCCTACACCGCGCAGGAGTGGGAGATCCTCGTGCAGCTCTTCTTCCTGCGCGGGAAGCTGGCCGCGCTGCTCACGTACCGGAGCGCGCACCAGGTCGGATCCATGGTCGTCGACTCGCTCTGCATGAAGCTGCTGCCGCCCGATTTCTCCGAGCTCATGCAGCGCAGCTCCGAGGCCTGTATTGCGGCGCTCGACGTGCCGCCCGCGCTCGCCGACGCGGCGCGCGCCTGCCAGCGCCAGGTCTACCTGGGGCGCGGCGCCGGCACCTCCTCGGACGCCGAGCTCGACGACGTCGACGCGGACCAGGACATGGACGCGGACCAGGATCTTGACGTGGACGCCGACCGCGACAGCCTGTACAACGAGCTTAAGGCCGACGGCAGCGAGGAGAACGCGGAGGAGACCGTCAGCATGGACGACACGCCGCAGCCGCAGCTCAAGCAGGCGCGCCGCGAGCGTTTCGAGGAGCCCTCGCGCGCCAGCAGCGCCGCCAGCAACGAGGTCGCGGCTGACGCTGCCGGCGGGGCGGCCGCCAACGGCGGCGGCAGTGGTGGGCTGATGGGCGGTGGCAGCGGCGGCGGCGGTGGCGGCGGCGGCGGCAGCGGCGGCGGCGGCGGCGGCAGCGGGCCCTTCGCCGCCGCCAAGGCTGCGAAAGCCGCTACTGACATGGACGACGCCGCCGCCTCCACAACAGCAAGCGCGCCAACGCGCCGCCGCGCGAGCCGCGCCTCGGCCTCCGCCGGCACGGCCGCCGCGCTGGCTGCCGGCCGCGCGCCGCGCGACGGCGCGGGCAATGCCGGCCTGCCCACGGCCGGCAGCGACGGCGTCAAGGCCGCGGCGACGGCCGCCGCGGCAGCCTCGGCCGCCTCGGCCGCCGCCCCGCAGGACGAGGACAAGGACGTGGAGATGTATGTGGCCGGGTCCAAGACCGCCAGCGAGGTGGACTCCACCGCGGCAAACCAGGCCACGCCCGCCAGCAGAGGCGGCAAGACCACCGACGACGGCAACGAGAAGATGGAGGACGCCGACTTTGTCGAGGTCGAGAACGGCGACGATCCGCTCGAGTCCGAGGAGGTGGCCGAGCGCCTCGCCATCCTGTCCGGGTCCTCGCGCAGCGAGGACTTTTACCACCTCAAGCAGGACGCCCTCAACGGCATCGTCAACCTGGTCGAGAACCAGTTCGCCTTTTGCAGCCGCATCCTGCGCTTCCCGCACTGGAGCGCCGCGAGCCAGGTCGCCCAGGTCGCCGGGAACCAGCTGCTCACGCCCGAGCGCGTCGCCAGTCTCTACACCAACGGCTTTTGCGTCGTCGACGACTTTCTTGACGAGGCCGCCGTGCGCGCCGTGTTTCAGCAGTGCCTCGAGTTCGTCAAGATGACGCATTCCGTGCTCAACCTCCCGGCGGACGAGCTCGAAAAGCTCGACCTCCCAGAACCTTCCTCTTTCTTTATGACGCGCGGCGACCCGCCCTCGGCGCGCGGCGACTGTCTCCTCTGGCTCAACCGAGAGGTTGCCCCGGGGAACAGGGCGCCCTTTGCCCCCGTCCTCGACCGCTTCACCAAGCTCTACGAGGAGGCCGGCGCCGTCGTCAAGCTCCAGGGCGGCCGCGAGGCGCAGCTCGCATTTTACCCCGACCAGGGCGAGGGCTACCGACGCCACCGCGACGCCACCCCGGACGATGGCGCCAAGACCTCCGACAATCGCCGTCTCACCGCCATTTGCTACTGCAATCCATCCTGGGACGAGTCCCACGGAGGAAAGGTACGTTTGCGCGCGCGTCCGCGCCTCCATTTTCAACATGGAACAACGAGACCCAGGACACTGGAAGGAAGCAATGACTCACGCACCGACTGACGCACTCGCTCGCTCGCTCGCTCGCTCGATCATACGCAGCTTCGACTCTGGCTCAGCCACCTGCCGTCAGAGCCCGTTTTGGATCTCAGGCCCAAGCCAGGGCGCATGGTCCTCTTCCTTAGTGGCCTCTTGGACCACGAGGTGCGGCCATCCTTTCATGGCCGTGTCGCTGTCACCAATTGGTTCTGGTGAGCACTGCTTGCCCCCCACAATCCAACGCCGAGGCGAGCCATTTCACGTGCCCGACAACCCGTGTGCTCTCGCAACGCTCGCCTCGCGCCACCCGCCTTCTACTTCTCTTCTTTCTCTCTCTCCACTATGGTAGTCGCAATCCACTAGCGTTCTACAAGCGCGATCGATCCACACAAGGGCTGGCGCCGCCGCCGCCGTCTCTCTCTCTCTCTCTGGTCAAAAGTTTGAGGAACCTAAAGGGGACGTTGGGCTGGCGGCCCAGCCCAAAAAGTAAAACACACACAACTCTGCAAGATTGATATTCGCTTCATTGCCGCCGCCGTCCTTGTCGTCTGTCGTCGTCCTTATTACAAGGGCCTTGGGACGAACTCTTCCTGACGCCCGAGCCGTCTAATTCAACATACTGCTCCACTTTGCGGCACCGCACTTTTGTCGCTCATGCGGCCCTGCCGCAATGACTGCTTACTTGCTGCGAGCTGTGATGAGACAGACCGCCCAAATCGCAACCTCGGAGCCTGCGAATCATCTCAATCGCAAGCTCTGCAGGACGATCCAACGCTCCACGATTACACACAGAGCAAGGCACAAGCCTTGATGCGAGAGAACATTAAAAAGCGCCGCCATCCTTCATCCAGGCTGGTTTCTTCTTCGCCACACCTCTGGCCACGCCGGCGCACCACGCCCCCCTTTTAGTCCTTTGACAGGCGTGATCGGGCAGATCGCAGGGCAGAGCGCGCGTCCTGCGCTCAAACTTTGCCAGCCAAGTTACGCGGATTGCACGCCTTGGCCGCGGTCGGCGGAGCGTAACTTCGCCGGCAGCGCGACGGCCGAATGGGCGGCCGCCGTATCCAGGCAGCTCCGTCGGGCAGACCGCTCCGCCGGCTGGAGACGCCCGTCTCCGCCGCGCGCGCGCCTCCCGCCCGCCGTCCCGCGCTCGCCCGGCGCCCGCGCCCAGCGTCGTCGCGCCGCGCCGCGCCCGCGCGCAGCGCGAGCGAGCGAGCGAGCGAGCGACCTGGAGGAGAAGGAGAAGAACAAGGGCGGTCGTACCTCGGGTACGAGCGCGAGGGGGAGAAGAGCAGCAGCAGCGGCGGAAAGGCAGCAGCGAGAGCGGAGAGGAGAGGATGGCGTCCTTCGGCGGCGGCGGCGGCGGCGGCGGCAGCGGGCAGTTCACGTGCTTCATCGGGAACCTGCCGTTCGACTGCACGCAGGGCGACGTGGACGCGCTGTTCCAGGGCCTGAACGTGGACCAGGTGCGGCTCATCCATGACCGCGAGGAGGGCACCTTCAAGGGCTTCGGCTACGTGGAGTTCGCGGACGAGGAGAGCCTGCAGACCGCGCTCGGCTACAACAACCAGGAGTGGATGGGCCGCAGGCTGCGCATCGACGTGGCGCAGGCCAAGGGCCGCGGCGGCGGCGGCGGCGGCGGCGGCCCGCCCCGTGGCGGCGGCGGCGGCTTCGGCGGCGGCGGCGGCGGTGGTGGCGGCTTCCGCGGGGGCGGCGGCGGCGGCTTCGGCGGCGGCGGCGGTGGTGGCTTCGGTGGTGGCGGCGGCGGCGGCGGCGGTGCCTTCGGCAGCTACAGCGGCGGTGCGCACGCGCAGCGGCCGGTTCCGGAGGAGCCGCCCTTCACGGCCTTCGTCGGCAACATCCCCTTCCAGACCGTGCAGGGCGACCTCGAGGCGCTCTTCGAGGGCCTGTCCATCAAGGAGGTGCGCATCGCCTACGACCGGGAGACTGGCGAGCCCCGCGGCATGGGCTACGTGGAGTTCAACGACAAGCAGTCGCTCGTGACTGCGCTGCAGTACAACGGCCAGCCCTGGGGCGAGCGTGAGCTGCGCATCAACGTCGCCGACCAGAAGGGCGGCAACCGCCGTGGCGGCCCGGGCGGCGGCCCCGGCGGCCCCCCTCGCGGCGGCTCCTCGTCGCGCGGCGTCGGCTTCGGCGGCGGCGGTGATGGCTTTGGCGGCGGCAGCGGCGGAGGCGGCTACGGCGAGGACCGCGCCGGCAGCGGCGCCTTTGGCTCGAGCCGCGCACGTGGCGGCGCTGCCGATGGCGCTGGCTTCCAGGACAACGCCGCCTTTGGCGTGGCCCGGCGCGGCGCAGGCCAGCAGGGAATGGATCCCTACGGCGGCGGCGGCGGCGGCATGGGTATGGGCATGGGTGGCGGCCACGACGACCTTCCCCCTGAGCCCACGGCACAGGACGAGGCCGATCGCCCGCGCCTCAAGCTCGCCTCCCGCACCAAGAAGGACCCGCCTGCGGCGTCTTCCTCGCGCAGCTCTGCCATCTTTGGCGCCGCCAAGCCGGTTGACGTCAAGGTGCCCCCAAGGCCGCCGAGAAGTAAGAGCATCTTCTGGCTTTTGTGGACGACCCCGTGACCAACCCAAGAACAGCAGACAGGCAGGAAGGCTCGCAAGCAAGCATGCAGGCAAACAAGAAAACAAGCAAGCAGAAAAACAAGACGCCAGCGAGCAGCAGCAGTGCCATTTCTTCCTCTCCCACACGCACACACACAAAGAAGAAGAAGATGGAGTGAGTGGGAGGGAGGGGCATTATCTCTCATTTTTCACTTTCGATGATCGCATAGTGTAATCACCTCTTGTCGTTTCCCGCATCAGGACCTTGCTGCGGCACGATCCCTATTCTTGTTCTTGTCCATTGTACATACACACGCCCGCTCGCTCACCCACGCACTCACTCACCTCCCTCTCGCTGAGCTAGTTCGTTCACGTCACACAGGCGTTCATCTCACTCCATGTCATCCAGATCGCTGCCGTCCTCCCGGACCGAGTCCATCGTACCGAGCGGATAGCAGCCCATGGAGAACGTGGGCAGGTTCGCGGCAGACTGTGTGGCGCCCAATGCAAAGGCCACGTTACGCGTCCCGGCAAAGAGCGACTCAGCCGCCACCTCGCGCGCCGTGGCGGCAATACACTCGAGCGTCTCGCGCGGAAGGCTGCGTGCGGACCTCGTCAGGCGGAGGTCACTCCCCAATAACCGGCCATGCCAATAGCCGCGGACGCCCGTGCGTCCGCGCGAAGTTTGCGGCATGGACGAACCCGCCAGCCCCATGTAGCTCGAGGACCGCGCCAGCCTCGGCGTCACGGCCAGGGCCACCTCCTCCTGCAGCTGCTGCTCCGTCGCTGTGTTTGGCGAGAGCCCGCTGCCTACGCTCTCGCTCGTGTGCATCTTCGACGTCGAGGTCACCTTCGGCCCATGGCAAAAGACCTGGTCGGCCATGCGCGCCTCGAAGAGCCGCCTCCGCGGCGTCGACTGACGCTGCGGGTGCGTCTCGGCGCGCACGCTGCGCCTGCGGCCCGCGCCCAGACTCGCCTGCGAGCCGCGCTTGCCCAGCGACCGCAGCGAGGACGCGTCCGCCTCGCTGCCGAGCGTTTCGCAGCTCGCCAGCGACAGCATCGACAGGTCCAGCCGAAGCTCGCGGTCCAAGTCCATCTCCTCGTCCTCGTCCTCGCCCGGCTGCGCGTCCTCGCGCAGCGTCTCCATGCCGCCCAGGCTCAAGCCGCCGCTGCCCGCGCGGGGCCGCAGCCGCTGCGCGGTCTGCATGCGGCCGCGTCGCGGCCTCCCGCGCGCGCAGCCTCCTCGCCGGCCACCGCCCCAGGCACCGCGCACGCGACCTGCGCCAGCCGGACTTGGCGCGCCGCAGCTGCCGGCCGTCACGATCACGTTGGTGGAGCCTTTCTCCTGCTGCGCCGCCATCAACGGATTTGCGGCGATTGCAGGCAGAGTCACTTCGCTGCAAGTTCCCTCACAGAGAGAGGGTCACTCGGACTCGGAGTCATGCAGTCATGGTGCAGTGAGGATGCTCAGAGTCAAGCAGGCATGTGCGCAGTGCGCGGGCGGGGATGGCCACGAACGGGAAGCGGACTCGGACTCGGACTCGGAGATGACCACTGGCAGCAAGCCGCCGCTGCGGCGCAAGCCGCCAGCGGCGGGACTCGGAACGGAGTCGGAGTCCGAGTCACGGACGAGGCACCAACCCAGTCGTCAGCGAGAAGCGGCGTCGCAACGGCGCCAAGGCGCGCTCGAAGCGCGCGAGGCGGCAGCGAGCGCTGCGGAAAACGAGGCAGAAGAGAAGCCCGTCGCGATATGGGCGCGAGGCCGTCCCAGGTGACGAAAGCAAAAAAACTGACGCCCATAAGAGGCTGCGTGCGCCTCCTGCAGCGATGGGTGTGCAGCAGCCCTTGGCTGATGTGGGCCGCATTCGGGAAGGCCAGGACGCTGTGGCAGAACTCGTGGAGCACGAGGTGCGCGGGTGAGCGCCATACCGCCTGCTGAAGCGCTTCAATCTCGAATACAGCCCGGATGGTACGTGCGCGATTCAGTCGGCCAACTTTCTGCGGCTTGTCAAGAATTTGCGCGAGGGTGCCGAGGCCGTGGCCGCCGTAGAGCCCCACGCCGAAGCACTGAGGTTCGCGCTGGCGGCCGCGGATCGTCAGCCTGAATGCAGCGTTGGGCGCGCTGGTCCGTGGAGTACCAGCACGTAACTTCGTGATTCGTGACACAAGCTGGTCTCTTTGAGGCTTATGGAATGCCTCACACAGCCTTTGGTCTTGTGGCCTTTGTCAGGCGATACCGACGATGAGTTGCGATGCCTTCGTGCCCGTGCACTCCATGCAGAACGATGCAATAATCACCAGAACGACCACTCGCGACGCGTGCGCCACGACACCTAGTCTTACAGAAGCAGTGCATCTTGGTCTGAAGCACGGCAGCTGGCACGGAAGGTCCACGAGCGCGCAGAGAAGGCAGAACACAACAGAAAAAGCCTTGCGAGGCATCGCACTCCGCCGAACAGACAATGCTTTCAGTATATTAGCCGCCCCGGCCTTTTTTTTCGAGCGTGGAACAACGATACGAGGCAGCAACAAGTGCTGTGTTGATTTCAAAGCTAGTTTTTCGTCATTTGATGGCCGTGCGGATGCGCTCAGCCAGGAGATCAATCTCCTCATCGGACGGCGGACTCGAGAGCACTGGGGTGAAGAGTGCGTTGCCGCCCAGGCCGAAAGCGAAGAAACCGGTCCACGTGCTTGTGTCGGCCATGGCCTCCTCGAGCACACACGGTACCATACGGGCCTGCTTGTGCTGGTGTCGGATGTACGCGAACTCGTCACGGCAGTTGTCGTCCTGCTCACTGGGCGTGTTGACCTTGGACATGTACTCGCGCGTCACAAAGATCACGCTCGCCGCGCACTGGTCGATGCCCTGCGCCATGGCCTGCATGACGTTGCCCTGCATCTCGTTCTCGTCGAGCCAGCACGTGATGCCATGTCGAGAGGCGAGAAGCTGCGCAATCTGCTTCACGCGGCCGTGCGTCGTGCCGTTCGTGCCCCAGGCATGCGAGAGGAAGACGTGGAACGGCTTGGCGGCGCCCGCGGTGGAGGCTTCCTGCAGGCCCGTGGCCTGAACGAAATCGTCAACAAAGGCGCTAAAGGCGGAGAGCGGGAGAACGCCCGAGGTCAAGGTCCGCACCTGAAGGCGCCTGGCGCCAAGCTTCGCGAGACTGGCCGCGGGCGCGCACGACCCGGGCTCCGCCGTGCCGTCCGAGCTCAGAAAGAGCTCCGGTGCCAGCTTGCCCTTCATGAAGGACGTATCGATCTCGCGAAGCCGGCTCTGGAGAAGCTGCGTCTGACGCGCCAGCTGCGTGGCGCCGCCCGCCGCAAAGTGCAGCAAAAGACGCGTCCCAGTGACCTCGAGGAAAGTCTCGACGCCACCAAAGACGATGCT
>JABLUY010000345.1:0-29624 GCA_013306675.1 Thraustochytrium sp. TN22 | reverse complement strand
CCTGCGCGCCGCCTCCCCGTCCTCCTCGCGCGGCTCCATCCTCGCCGCCGCCCGCCGCCAGCGGCAGGGAGCGAAGCGGAGCACGCGCGCGGCAGCGGCGGCGGCGCAGACCGGCCGCCTGCCTGCCCGCCTCCCGCCCCGCCCGCCCGCCCGCCCGCCCCGCGGGTGCGCCCCGCGGCGGCGCGCGCCGGGCAAGCGCACGCCCTGACGGAGCTGCGGCGGCCGCGAGCGCGGCCGCCGCCCGCGCGCCGGCGCGCCCGCGCGCGGGCGTGCGAGCGTGCGAGCGCTGCGAGAGGGCGGGCTCGAAGCGGAGGGACCCCACCCCGCCCACTTTCGCCGCTTCCTGCTCGCTCGCCTGCTTGCGTGCGTGCGTGCCTGCGTGCGTGCCTGCCTGCGTGCGTGCCTGCCTGCGTGCGTGCCTGCCTGCCTGTTCGCGCGGGAGCGCCCGCGCCGGCAGA
The DNA here is from genome assembly GCA_013306675.1 of Thraustochytrium sp. TN22. Classification (NCBI taxonomy): domain Eukaryota; class Bigyra; order Thraustochytrida; family Thraustochytriidae; genus Thraustochytrium; species Thraustochytrium sp. TN22. The sequence continues at coordinate 29,166 of JABLUY010000345.1, read as the reverse complement.
AGCCAGGGCCAGGGCGCGCGGGAAGCCGCCCTGGGCGCCGCCGCGCTCGTGCTCACGCTCACGCTCACGCTCACGCTCACGCTCGTGCTCGTGCCCGTGCTCGTGCTCGTGCACGTGCTCGCGCTCGCAGTTGAATCGGATCAGATCGAAGTGAATTGAGGCGATTCAAGGAGGTGGATCGAATTGGTTGGAATCAAAAAGAAGTGGAGTACACAAGGCCGGCACGATTTCCTGGTACCTGTGCTGCCTGCGCCCCCCGCCGCGGTCGGAAGACGACAAGGCGGGCGACAACGCCGACGACGCGGTGGGGGAGCGGTACCACACGGGCTCACGCAACAGCGACGGTAACGCGGGCACCGCCAAGAACCGTGCTCCTGCACATGCACAGAGACCACAACCCTATCGGCACGAGCAGCAGCAACAACATCAACATCAACAACAGGACCAGGAGCGCCAACAAGAGCAGCAGCGCGTGGAGGACCACGACGTGGTGTCATCGCAGGAAGCTGCTGCTGTCAAGAGGCCCGGCCGGCTGCGGACGGCGCCCCAGGCTGACGGGGACGCGTCCAGCGACTCTGTGACGAGTGGCGGGAGCGGCCACACGAACGGCACCTTCAACGGCAGCTCGCACGCGAGCAACGGCGGTGCGAGTGACCCGGGTCCTATCGCCGCGCAGGGCGGCGGCTGGCGCAACCCGGCGAACTGGGTACGGTTCCCGCCCCGCGCGCAGTCGGCGCCGGTTCGCGAGCAGGAGGCGAACCGCACGACAAGCAGGGAGGGGCGGCGCCAGCTGCTGCAGCAGCAGCTGGAGGAAGAGGACGCTCTCGTGAGCGACGAGGACCTGCTGGACCCACCCGGCCTTAACGGCGAGCTCTCACTCGAAGTGGGCTCTCCCTTGCAGGTGCCACCGTCGCTCGAGCCGCTGGCCCTCGCGTCGCCGCGTGGCGGGCCATACCAGCAGGCGCGTATCTCCCTGCGCACCGTGACCGAGGAGGAGGTCGAGGCAATCAACCTGGAGGCCATGGGTACCTGCAGCACACGGCCAGACCTGCGGAATTTCTCCTCTGGGTCCGAGGACGCTGGCGCGGACGAGTCCGACGTCATGCAGACCTTGCAGCACGCTATGCGGCACGCCATGGGACGGAGCGCGGGCAAGGGCTGCCCCGAAGGCTTTGAAGACCTAGCGCGCACCACCATTGAGCAAGCGATGCGGCAAGCTAAGTCGTCCACCTCCACGTCCGCGCTACAGCTCGACTTTAGCAAGCGTGGCGCCGCTGTGGGCGACTTCGGCGCCGAGGTCCTCGCGCACTTTCTCACGGTCGGCAGCGTGCGTAGCCTTGCGCTCGAAAGCTGTTCGCTGGGGCGCACGGGCGTTGCCGCGCTCGGCGACGGCCTGCGCAACAACAACTCGCTCGAGTCGATCGACCTGTCCGACAACTGTCTGGGCATCGGCGGCGTGCGCGGCCTCCTACGCTACCTGGCCGGGAACCAGACGCTCAAGGAGCTGCGCCTCGCCAACACCAGCATGGACGAGGAATGCGCCAATGCCATTTACAATGGCCTCATTCTCTCCAACACCGCCATCGAGGTGCTCGACGTCTCCAGGAACCGCCTCAACGATCGCGCGCTTGAGGGCATCGCGCGCGCGGTCGCCTGCAATCACCGTCTGCGCAAACTCAATATCGCCGGCAACGGTGGCGTTCCGACCGCGCTGCGCCTGCAGCGCCGGCTCAGCGACAGCAGCGCCAACAGTTCCGGCAGCACCTCGCTCACGCCGGTCAGCGTTCCAGGCGCCGCCGCCGCCGGGGCCGCGGCCGCTGCCGCCAGCCAGGGCTCCAGCCGCGGCGCGAACGGCGGCCCCGGTGCGCTCGCCCTGGCGGTGAACCAGATTCCCTCAACACCCACGCCCGCGACCGCGGCGGCCGCTGCGGGTGCCGACAACGGCGAGATGGCGCCCCGGTTCTGGGCCACGGCCGAGAGCGAGTCGCGCATCGAGGCTTACCTGAAGCGCAACAACGACGTGGCCGAGATTTTGCAGGACATCATTGCCTCGCTCCCGGTCCCGGACGCCGCCAAGGGCGCCTCGGGCGCCGAGAGGAGCAGCACCGGGGGCGCGGAGGACGCAGTCGGCCATCGCAACGGTGGCATTGGCGGACGGCGCTCAAGCTGGCGCCTTGGGTGGCCAGCGAACCCGTTTCGCGGGCCGCTGCGAACCACTGGGTCATCACCGAACCTGCACGGTGGCGCGAGCCCGGTCTCGCAGCCCGCTCGCGAGCCCTACGTTGACGATAGCGAGGACAGCCCCGGCTCGAACGGGTCATCGCCAACGACCTTTGATCGCTTTAGCGACATGTCAGCCACATCCGAGGTGCGCGCCATGCAGGATGCCGCCCCGGGCCGCACGCGCCGCGGCACCACAGGCCGACGCAACTCCTCGGATGCGCTCAAGTCCGACAAGCACTATATGCAGCCCGCGGTCTCTGTCGGCTTCTCGGCCCCTCAAGCGCCGTCCGGCCCGCCGCCGCACCCCAGCTTTACCGGGCCGGCGCAAGTCGCCTTTGGATTTGCCGAGACACGCGGCCGCCGCTCGTCCATGGAGGACTTGGTGCTCTTGCGCCCAGCCTTTGGCCCGCACACCGCCGCCATCAAGGGCGCCCTCTTTGGCATCTTTGACGGCCACGGCGGCGTGCAGTGCGCCAAGTTTGCCTGCACGTGGCTCCCCGAAGCGCTCCTCACCGAGCTCGCTGAGCTCGACGCTCTCCCGCACACGCACGCCGCAGCCCCGGCCGCCGCGGGCTCCGAGCCCTTGAGCACCGCCGCCTCGTCGAACCTTGAGCACGCTGTGTCCATGTGCCTCTCGCGTGCCTTTCGCGCCGTGCAGGCGCGCTGCCGGCACCTCAGGATCTGCAACGGCAGCTGCGCCCTCATCACGTATCTGGTCGGGAGCCGACTCTTTGTGGCCTGCGCTGGCGACTCGCGCGCGCTGCTCGTCAGCCCCAGCGGCAAGACCAAGTGGCTCGCCAAGATCGTGAAACCCACCGACGATGACGAGCGCCGACGCATCGAGGAGAATGGCGGCTTCGTCGCGCCTAACGGCCGCGTCGTCGGCCAGCTCGCCGTCTCGCGCGCTCTCGGTGACATCGAATTCGCGCCGTACGTCTCCGCCGAGCCCACCATCGCCGTCCACCGCCTCGAGCCGACCCAGCCGCGACGCCAGCCCACGTACACCTGGCTTGTGCTCGGTTGCGACGGCGTTTGGGACGTGCTTGAGCCCGAAGACGTCGCCGCCAAGCTCAAGCACGTCTTTGATCCGGCGCTCGCAGCCCTTTTGGTGCGCACCCTCGCCTTCAACAAGTTGTCCCGCGACAACATCTCTGTCGTATGCGTCCGCCTTGACCTGTCCTTCCCGCCCCTGCCACCGCGTCCGAGGCCGGGACCGACTGATGCCCCTGTAGGCACTGCCTGAGGCGCGTGCCAAGAGCACGGCGAGAGCCACAGCCTGGGCGACCCGCCGAGCTAGCTCTCTGGCCAGCAACCCTGCTGCCTTATTGCTGTCTGCGCGCTGCCTGCCGCTCTTTCGAGCGAGATTTGCCTCTTCTGCACTCACTCAACCTGCGCCGTGCCGCGTCTACGCGCCACGCGCTGTCTGCTTTTCAAACCGAGACGAGTACGTCTCTGCTGACCGATGAACCTTTTTTACCTCTTGTTTGATTGATTCTTTCTTGCCTTGGCTGCACTGCGACCTTTCTTGAGCGCCTCCTTGCCATCCTGGCCCGGGTTCATGAGTGCTCACCAGAATTGTTCTCCCCGTGCTCGTACCTCGGTGGTGGTGGTGATGGTGGTGGTGGTGGTGATGGTGGTGGTGGTGATGGTGGTGATGGTGGTACTACTCGTACGTGGTGAAGACGGAACCAGCGTTCAAGTGCGCCGCGATACCCGTAAACCCTGGTAGCTCCTATCTTTGCCGCAGCAAAACCTGGAGCGCGCCGAGGCCTCGGCGGCCGGCAGGCAGGCCAGCAGCCAAGGATGGACGTGGGTGCGGCCTTTCTGCGCGCTGTAGAGCGCGCAGAGGCCGCGCAGCAGCGGCGAGCGGCGCGGCGGCGGCCCGAGGATGATGCAGCGGTCGCCGCGCCGCGCGGCGCCTTCGCCGCCGACAGCCTGGCCGCGCTGCGCGCGCTGCAGCGGGCCAGGGTCTCGGTGCGCGACGTGGCGCAGGCCTACGGCACCTTCGGCGCCGGCGTCGGCCGCCGCGGTCTCTCGGACGAAGAGCGCGACGCCTTCGACGCGAAGCTGGCCGCGCTGCTCGCTGCGGAGCGCAACCGGCTAGGCGGCTTGAGAGACGGCGTGCAGGCGCTGGGCGCGGCGAGGCCCGGCTCGCTGCTCGCGCACCAGCAGGTCGTGGTGCACCGCCTGTATGAGCTGCTGCAGGAGATCACCAAGGCGTCCAGCGACCTGCAGCTGCTGCGTCTGCGCCACACCCAGTCGGCACGCAAGACCTTGCTAGCAAGCGATGCCGCCCCCGACGCGCGCATCGCCAAGCTCGTCAAGGACGCCCAAGTCGAGAACGATAACCCAGCAGAGGCGCTGCGCGCGGGCCTCCGACGCCGTAGGCCCCCTGCCCGCAATCCGGCGCAGGACGAGGACGCCAACCCGATCGCAAGACCCGCCTACCAGGGAGCGTACGATGGGAACAACGACTACGACGACGATCATGAGGATGAGGATGACGACTACGACGACGAGGCCATGGACCAGGAGCTGGTTCAGCAGTTCGAGAGCGAACAGTCCGCACTCATGCAGCGGCTCAACGAAGAGCTCGAGGCGGTCAAGCACCTTGAGTCTCAGATCCACGAGCTCTCGCACACACTCGCGCTGTTTAGTGACAAGATCGTCGAGCAGAGCGAGTTCGTCGACAACATCGCAACCAACGTCCAGATGAGCACCGGCTACATGATCAACTCCAACGACCAGCTGCGCAGCGCAAAGAGCCACAACTCGCACTTCCGCAAATACGTTATCATCTTCTTCGCCGTCGCGTCAGGACTTCTTCTCATACTCGACGCCATGGACTAAGAGACTAGCTCACGACCTGGTTCTGGCCTTACTCCTGCAGGCATGTATTGAAGGATAGACTCGCTTTGATTTTGTTGTACGACGTGGTGTCAATGGTCCGATTCGGACCATCGCGCTTGGGGATTGGCGAAGTCTCTCCCAGCGTCTCGTTCATGTCGCCAGTGAGGAAAACCGAGCTCTGCTCAGTGCCGGCGTTGCTCTCACGCTGCGAAAAAAGTTCGCGTGAAAGTTGCGGGCGGCGCGCTCGCAGCGTCTTGAGGCGCGAAATTCATGAGACGCTTCTTGCGGCATTTACATAGCGCGAGAGACCGAAGGTCGAAGAGAAGGACCTTGAGACGCCAACTTCCGAGATGCGCAGCGACTCAAAGCGTACGCACACCACGCACAGCGATACATCTCGTAGCATCAGCGCCCGCAATCCCACAACCTGCACTTCCGGAACGAAAACGAGCGCCGCGCTTAGTAGAAGACGCGTAGGAACAGCAGCCTGACGATGGGCAGCCCGAGCGTGGTCGTACTCGAGGACAAGCAACCCTGGAATCGGTCCGGACTCACGGAAAGGCCACCTCCGTTTCCGAGGCAGCAATTAACGTCCATGCAGAGCCATCACGCGAGCCTACCGTTAAAGATGGTAACGAGCTTAAGTTCCTGAGAGAGCAAGTGCAGGGCACGTGAACAGCCCCATCACCTTCACGCTAAAGGCCACCCTGGACTCCAACTCAAACTGGCACAAGGAAAAGTATCATACAAGAGGCCCGGCTTCCCCCCCCCCCCCTTCTTCTGCACGAAGACGACCTCAGCCTTCTCGCGGCCAACCCTTCCACGGTGGCTGCATGCATTCGCCGCCTCGCTCCCTCTGCTCGGATTGGCGCAATGTTCAGGGTGAATGATCCCGAGTCGGGGCCTGTGAGGCTCCGTGAACGATTCTGGTATTGTATTGTAACAAGCTTGTAGGCCTATGCTAGCGTTGGTAGTAGAGCGGGGGGAAGGAGAAAGGCATGCCACGTCGACGACCGATGAGCAGGGGACATGCTCACTTGCCTCGTGGTGTGCCATCGTCGAAGAGCGAGGAGGAGCTGCGTAGGCGGCGCAGGTTGTAGAGGAGCTGGGCGTTGGAGTGGGTGAGCGTGGTTCGCGCGGCGACCTCTGCGGTGACGTCGTGGATGCCGGTGGAGGCGAAGTCGCCAGGCGTGGCGGGGGTCTGCGCGACCTCGTCGCCTTCGGGCGCGTAGTCGCCGTATTTGCGCTCGTATTTGTCGGGCAAGAAGAAGCGACCGTGCCTGCGGCGCTCGCGCTCGAGGCGATTGGGGCGGCGGAACGCGCGGCGGAAGGCGAGTCCGGACTCATCAAATTCCATCTCGTCCTCATCCTCGTCCGCGTCGCTGGTGCGCGCCGAGGACGGAGCGGAGCGGCTGAGCAGCGTGCTGATGCTGGCGGTGGAGGTGGGCGTGGCAGACTTGCCGAAGCGCAAGAAGCGCGCGGTTTCCTCGAGCGGGGAGGGCGCGGCGGCTGCGAGGCGGCGGCTGCTGCCGCTCTCTATACTGAGGCTGCTGCCTGTGCTGGGCGTTCTCCTGACGCCGCTACCGCCGCCGCCGCCGCCAGTCGGCTCGCCTGAGGGCGAGGGCCGCGTGCGGAGCTCCTTGCCGTGCGCGCTGGCCGCGCTGCTGGTGCTGCTGGAGGCGGCGGCGGCGGCGGCGGCGGTGCGAAGGGCCCCCGGGGGCTGCGCGGGTTCTGGGGAGCCGTCCTCGGAGTCCATGGAGGTGGAGAGCGGGAGAAGCGCCGCCAGCGAAGGCGAGTCGCCCTGGTGCGACTTCTCGTGCTCGTTGTAGTCGAGGAGCGGCTGCGGCGGCGGCGGGATGACGCGCAGCACGGTGTAGCCTCGGCGCGTGTAGCCAGTGGCCTTGGTGGGCGTGAGCAGGGCGCCCATGACGGGGAGTTTGAAGGGCACAAAGGGCAGCGCGGTGAGCCCGTAGATGGTGCTGAGCCAGTAGAGCGTGGCGCGTAGCTGCCAGCCGCGCAGGTCCGCGACAAAGTAGGCGAGCGCGCCGAGGAGCAGGACGGCGCAGACGGCGATGGTGTCCCACCAAAAGAGGTGGCGCAGACGTCCGCCACGTCCGAGGCGCACCTTGGCGCGCAGCGCGGCCTGGTTGCGGTCGGTTCGCTCCTCGTCCAGCAGGTGGGCGTCGCGCGGGTCGTTGACGGCGCGGCAGGGCTCCGAGGAGGGGAGGATGAAGAAGGTGAGCCAGACGATGACGATCTGCACTGCGAAAAAGAGCGCGTCCGTGTACTCTTGGAACATGGGCCCGTGCGTGTCGCAAATGGGCACCTCGCGATTGGCGCACCAAAAGTAGGCGAGCGCGCCGCGCGAGAGGTTGAAGCAGCCTTGCGAGAAGAACTTGGCTGTCTGGAAGCCGACGATGAACTGCGAGAGCTGGAACTCGTCGCGTTTGTCGTGGAGCATAAATACAAAGAGCCACCAGAGCATGCCGAGCCCGGGGATGAGTCCGATGACCTGGAGGGCCAGGTACCATGGGTTGCGCACGGAGCGCCAGAAGCTGCGGTCGTAAGGCACCAGGGTGTACAAGACCCAGGCGCGCACGCCGCGAGCTGAGCGGCGCGCCGAGGCGGCCATGCCGGTGGAGCAGCAGCTGTTGCGCTGGCGACGCTTGCTGCGCCGCATCCAGCGGCGTCGCCAGCGCCAGCACAGCCGGCGCGCTTGGCCAGCGCGTCTGCGCAGCGACAAGCCGCGGAACGAGCTGGCTGCGTCGGCGCCCGCCTCGGCCTCCTCGTCCTCGTCCTCGTCCTCCTCGTCGGAATCGTTCTCTGAGTCGGAGGCGTCAGAGTTCCCACCTGCGGCGCTGGCGGATTCTGAATCTGCGTCCTCGTCGTCCGAGGACAGCAGGTCGTCCAGCGCCATCGAGGACGTCTCAACTGCCTCGTCCTCGTCGATGTCTTCCATGAGCGAGTCCAGCACGCGATCAATTTCCTCCTCGGCCGGATCGACGGGATTGGCCCCGGCGCCGTCCTTGGACCCGTCCTTGGACTCGCGCCGTCGGCGGTGCGCCGCCTCGGACTGCGTGCGCCGGCGACGCAAGGTGTGCTGGTGGCGCGTGAGCTTGGGCCTGGCGCCGTACGCGCGGATGTACTCGTTGGTCTTGGTAAAAAGCGCCAATTTGATGTCCGGCAGCAGCACGTCGACGAAGTCATCGATCGTGCTTTGGATGGGCAGCGGCATGTACGGGTCCTTGACAAGATCCTTGAACTTCTCGCCCACGACGTCCATCTGCTGGTCCAAGAAGTTCTCCACGCGGACTTGCAGGCGCTCCTGGATGGCCGCGGACTGCTTCTCCATGAAAGTAGCCGCCAGCTTGGGAACGAAGACCGCGCGCGACGTGACATTCTGCAGCAGCAGCGCGCCCAGGCTCGCCTTGGTCAGGATGTACCGCCACATGGACACGTGCGCAGCCACGATGGTGCGCCACGCGCTGCCGCGCTTCATGAGCTCGCGCCAGTACGCGTCCCCGTTGATCAGCCTCGCCTTGCGCATCGACCTCCACAGCAGCGCCAGGTACACGCCCACCACCACGTGGTACCAGCGCACGAGCCCCTCCTGCCGCGCCAGGCTGCGCCAGACCACCTGTAGCACCTGCCGCCGCGACACGCTCACGCCGCCGCGCAGCAGCGCCCACGGCATGTGCATGCGCATGGCGCCGGCCACGCCGCCGCCGCGCGCTGTGCGCCGCGCGCCGCGCCCGCCCGCGCCGCGCCGCGCCGCGCCGCGTCGGCGGGCTCTGCCTCTCGCCGCCCGCGCTCAGCCTGCTTTGACAGTGAGCCAAGAGACTAAGTTGCCATCCGAGTCTCACGGCCCGTGACTCGGTCTCCGACGGCGTCGACCGCGACCAGGACCTGGAGGACCGGCGCCACAGCGACTCGGACCGTGACTCGGACTCGGACTCGCGGGCGGGTACTGCTGCAGTGGTCTGGCCGAAGGCTTTGGGCGCCTCGCGAGCTCGACGACACGACACGACACGAGAAGGAGTGCGCGGGGAATCGGGTGACCTCGCGCTCGCGGGCGATAGGCATGAGCTTCCGCGACACGATGCAACGCGACGCGACGCGAGGCTAGCCTATACTACGCTAGGCTAGGCGAAGTCTTTCTTTCACGAAATGATTGTGATTGGCAGAGACGCCCGCCGGCGGTGACTTGACGAGTCTCAGACGGTGAGCGCCGCGCCGCCGCGCCGCGCATCAGCCAGACAGACAGATGTGACCGTGACTGCTGCGACTGCCCATCCACGGTCAGTTCCTGGCCGCTGGTGGCGTTGGCTTACTGGCACATCGTCCTGCCACATGTCACGGTGTCGTCACGGTCACGGTCACATTGAACACGTTCGCAGTGCCACTGAGCGACGCGACCGGACCAACGGTACTACGATGGAAAAGCGAGCCATGACGTTAGCAGCGACTCGGAGCCTATCGACGTACGCGCAGCTCGAGGCGTCGCGCCGGCGGCGCAAACGCAGGCGCAGAGGTCGCCTGCCAGCACGCACGGGCGTCTTGCGCGCTGGCAGACGACAGCCCAGTCGCGCTGGGACGGAGCACGCTCGGCCGCTTGGCAGCATGAGCAGCAGCTTCAAGCTGTCGGCGAAAGGTACGTGAAGGAGGCGGCGGCGTGCCCGAGGCGGGCGGGGTCGAGGCGACAACGATGCGCGATATGCTGACGGCGACGTGGCGAGCGCGCAGATGACGCACGGGCTGCGGGCATCATCGACAAGTGTGTGTCGTTTTCCATGACCAGGGCCGGCGACCTGCAGGTGGATGTGACGGAGTCGGAGATGCTGTGGCTGCTGGGCAAGGCACAGGAGGCGATGCTGTCGCAGCCGACGCTGCTGCGTCTCTCGGCGCCGATTCGCGTGGTGGGCGACATTCACGGCCAGTACATCGACCTGTTGCGCGCGTTCGAGATCGGGGGGTACCCGCCCGACGTGAGCTATTTGTTCCTGGGCGACTACGTGGATCGCGGCCGGAATGGGCTGGAGTGCATGATGCTGCTTGCGGCGCTCAAGGTGCGCTTCCCGAACCACGTCTTCTTGTTGCGCGGAAACCACGAGTGCGAGTCCATCAACCGCGTCTACGGGTTCTTCGCCGAGTGCAAGCGTAGGCTATCGGCTCGCACGTGGGACGCGCACAACGTGTTGTTCTCGACGATGCCCATTGCTGCCATCATCTCGGACAAGATCTTTTGCATCCACGGCGGACTATCGCCGCTGCTCAAGGACTTGGCGCAGATTGAGGAGCTTGAGCGGCCGCTGACCATCCCGCCGCGCGGCATGCTGATCGATTTCCTGTGGAGCGACCCAGATGCCGATGTGCGCGGGTGGGCCGAGAGCGATCGCGGCATATCATACAATTTTGGTGCCGACGTGCTCAAGGCGTTCCTTCGCAAGCACAAGTTTGACCTGCTCGTCCGCGCGCACCAGGTCGTGGAGGCCGGGTACGAGCTCTTTGGGGACCGTCAGCTTGTCACACTCTTTTCTGCGCCCAATTATTGCGGCGAGTTCGACAACGCAGGCGCCATCATGGTGGTGGAAGAGAACCTCGCCATCCGCTTCCTCATTTTGGCGCCCCGGCTCAAGGGTGGCTTTGCGTACTCTTACAGTGGCCAGACCGAGCAGCCTCTCTTGGACTGATAACGTTATGCGCCAGATCGTCGAAGAGAGCCTTGCGATGCGCTTCCAAGGGCGGCTTTGCGAATTCTTACAGTGTGGCCAAACCGAGCAGCCTCTCTTGGAGTGATGTGATGAGCCACGCGCAGGGAAGGGCGCACGGCCCATCATGTGTTTTGGGGGGAGGGGGCACCTCCCCCCCCCTTGTGTGGGCGTTGAGGCGAGCAAATCAAATTGAATCACAGCTATCGGCAGCGGCATGAGCCACAGTCCTGCAGGCAGTGAGCAAACATAATAAATGAACGCATTTTGAGCAGACAAGCAGGCAGACAGGCAGACTCGAGGACAGGTGGGCAGGCAAGCAAGCCCAGTCACATCTCTACTCAGTCAGGCGCGCGCGCTTGGCATCATGGCACGCGTACTCCTTTTCCTCTCGCTCGTAGTCGCGGAAGCCGACGAGCTCCCAGAGCTCCTCAACGGCGGCCGGGTCGACCGGGGCCGGCGGCGTAGTCTGGTCCTTGAGGTCCTCAAGCTTGGCCTTGACAGCGTCCTTGACGGCAAGGAGAAGGTCCAGCGGATAGGCGGCAAAGGTGAAGCCCATCTTGCTGAGATCGCAGCCGGAGAGGCTGGGCGTCTTGCCGCGCGTGAGCAGGTTGGCCATCTTGAAGCCCGGCACGCGGTCGCAGTAAGCCTTCATCTCTTCCTCGGACTGGGGCGCCTCGAGGAAGGTGGCGTCGGCGCCAGCCTCCAAAAAGGCCTTGCAGCGCTCAATTGCCTCATCCAGGCCATGGTTGGCACGCGCGTCGGTGCGCGCCAAAATGAGAATGCCCGGGTCGTCCTGGGCCAGACCGCGCTCCTTGCGCAGCTCATCGCGCGCGTCCGCGGCCGCGCGGATCTTGAGCACGGCCTCCTCGCGCGAGACCACCATCTTGCCCTCCGTGTGCCCGCACCGCTTGGGCGCAAGCTGGTCCTCCAGCATGATCATGGCCACGCCCGCGCGGTGGAAGGCGCGCACCGTGCGCTTCACGTTCATGGCGTTGCCGTAGCCGTCGTCGCCGTCCGCAATCACAGGGTAGCCCGCCGGCACGGCCTCGCACACCGACGCGTGCGCATCGAGCATCTCGCGGAAGCACACCAGGCCCGTGTCCGGCATTCCCTTGGTGGCCGCGGTCGCGAAGCCGGCGCTGAAGACGGCCGGGAACCCGGCCCTCTGCACCAGCTTGGCGCTCATGGCGTCGTACGCGGCCGGCACCAGCACCACGCCGCGCGGGGCCCCGGCATCGCCGTTCGCCTGCCCGTTCGCGGCCGTCTCGTGCGCGCTCTCGCGCAGCAGGGTCTGCAGCCGCGCGGCAGGCGACGACATCTCCTCTTCTCTTTGCGTGCTTTTAGCTAGCCGCCTCGCTGCCTGGCTGCCTGGCTGCCTGCGAGCACTTGCGATTGCCTGCGATCGCCTGCGATCGCGGCCGGTCGAGCTGGCTTGCGGGATTGCTGGGCGCAGCTCGCGGCCTGCCTGGCGTTATGCTTTGCTGCCCGCGTTGCCAGGCCTGAGTCGGGCGAGTCGGGTTCACATGCCTGTGCTCATCGTGCGTGCAACCTCGTCCCTACCGCGGCCAGGCGGACTCACGGCACCCGGCTGCGCGCGCCTCACTCTCTGAGAGCAGGCAGCTCGCGGATGCCCGCCCCCGCGTGCGTGAGCGATCGCCCCACGCCAGCCGCCAGCCACCACGGGCCTCGTTCGACGCGACCTCGTTGCGCAGCGTCGTGCGCAGGGTGCATGGGTGGGAGCATTTTCTGATCCTGCGCTCAGCTTGAGCCGGGTCGAGTCGAGTGGCGATTCGTGAATCAGAGATGCGGAGCGCCGCTCGGCCGCTGGTCGGCGCTCTTGCAGTGGCCCGAGTGGCCAGCTCGACGCCAGCTCGGCTAGTATCGACCGAGCGGACCCAAACGAAGGTGAATGAATGTACAGAGAAAGCCGCCTTTGCCAGCGGCACAATCCACAGACGACGCCCCCCCCGGTTGACCTCTCTCGCAGGTTTCAAGTCCTAACTCGCGGGCAATTGGCTTCCCTCTTTGGTAGCTCGCTGCTGCTCCCGCTGCTGCCGCCCTCGCCCCAGTCGCTCTTGTCCAGCTCCAGCTAGTAGAGCAGCAAGCCTTCCCGCTCCTCCAGCTACTAAGTTAGTAGCTGCAGCTCAACGCCCACGAGCGCGCCACGGCCGGCAGGCGTCCCAGCCAGCCAGCCAGCTGGCTGTTCTCGTTGACCTCTCTCGCAGGTTCAAGTCCTAACTCGCGGGCAATTGGCTTCCCTCTTTGGTAGCTCGCTGCTGCTCCCGCTGCTGCCGCCCTCGCCCCAGTCGCTCTTGGCCAGCTCCAGCTAGTAGAGCAGCAAGCCTTCCCACTCCTCCAGCTACTAGTAGCTGCAGCTCAACGCCCACGAGCGAGCCACGGCCGGCAGGCGTCCCAGCCAGCCAGCCAGCTGGCTGTTCTCGCACAGCTGCCGCCCCGACGCATTGAGCACCTTCTTGTACCCGTAGTCGTGCCCATGGGCGGCTCGGAGCATATTCCGTCAAATGCAGTCCTCGCGATCGAGAGCGACGCCTTCGCCGCGGGCTAGCTGCTAGCTAGCAAGCTCTAGCTCTAGAGCTAGCTGGAGCGAGAGTTTCGAGACCTCCTCGCCTTCAACGAGCTGCAGGCCTCGAGGAGCTGCAGGGACTCGGCGGCGCGGCGCTCGTACGCGGCGAGCACGGCGGAAGCACCTTAAGCGCGGGCGCGGCAGGCAGGGCGGCGCAGGCGCGCGTAAGGCGGGCGGGGCTGCCGCGCGGCTGCAGCAGAAGTCCATCAGCGCGGACGAGAGCATGGGCATCTTCGCGGGCGCCGCGGCGGGGCTCGGCATCCACCTGTGGGCGCGCGGCCTGCGGCAGGTGCCGCTGGCCAAGGGTACGTCTGTCTCGCGGCGCGCAAGGCGCGGCCGGGCAGGATGCGGATGGTGATGATGGCGCCGCCGCGGCTGGAGGTGGTGGTGGCGCGCGGCGCGGCGCGGCGCGGCGCGGCGCGGCGCGGCGCGCGCGGGCGGCAGGAGGCGGCGGCGCGGCGCGGGTCGCGGCGGGGAGAGGGACTGACGAGCGATCTTCGACGGCACAGCCCCCTGGGAGCATGCGATCGCGCTGGGCGTGGGCTGCGTTGTCGGCTACCAGTACGACGTGCAGCTGGAGGCCATGAGGAAGAGCCTCGCGGAGGACCTCGAGAGCCACGGTCGCTCGACGCTCGTGTACAACAAGAGGTACGATTGAGCGAAGCGAGCGGCCATGAGGCGAGGCCGTGCGTGCGCCGGCGGACCCCGGCTGCGATCTAACCGAGCGCCGTCCGGGTGCTTCGCGCGCGCGACCTTGACGTCGCATTGCTTGTCCCGTAGTAGCACACCGCCAATCAAGGATGCTTTTCTTTTTGAGCTGGCTATGCCGCACCTTTTATCGTCCACGACTCCAGCCAAGACCCGGATAACCAACAACACACGATCCCTGCGCTTGTGACACCTGCCTGGCGCTCTCTCCATCTTTGCTTGCCTCACCTGCTCGCGACCTTGATCAAGACTGCACTTTTCTGTGGGCTGGCTGTGCCGCACCCTTCGTTGTCCACGACTCCAGCCAAGACCTTGATTGCTTGATTACCTACATGATTCTTGCGCTTGCTAAATCCACCTTACGCTCTCCGGCTTTGCTTGCCTCGCTTGCTTCCTATCTCACACGAAGCCGTCCTCATCGAGGTCGCCAAAATTGGCCTCGTCCGCCTCATTTGCCGCATTGTCCACGCCCACGGCGGCGGCCGAAGTTGCAAAGAGCGTCATCTCCGACATGCGCATGAGGCGGTGATGCACGATGGGCCACTCCTTGGCAAAGCACTTGGGGTTTTCCGCAAAGGCGACAAAGACCGCGGCGGTCGAGGCGCGAAGCGGCTCCAGCAGAATGGCGGCGCTACTGGCGCCTGCGAGGAAGCTCGCCACGAAGAACTCGAACTGAATCGTCGACGTGCGCTTCGTCATGTCCGGCAGCAGCAGGCTCGCGCAGAGCGCCGTTAGGCAGCCGAAGCAGACGATCCACCCGTGCAGTAAGCGGTCCGCTGTGTCCGCTTGCACCGCGCCTATGGCACCCGAGGACACGAGCTTGGCCCAGGCCTCGCGCGACGCACTGCGGAAACGCGTGCCGCGCAGCGCCACGCGAGCCCACGCGTAGCGGTTAGCATGGTAGAGCGGCCCGCCCTGGCGCGCTGCGCGCTGCGCCTCTGCGGAGGCGGGCTCCCCCGACTCCCCGTCGGAGAGAGAGCGGCCCCCGGAGCCTGCACCCGCGCCTGCGCCACCGCCACTGCCGGTCGAGGCCACGCTCGCGCTCGGTCTGGTTCGCGAGCTGCGCGAGCTGCGCCTGCTGCAGCAGCTGCTCAGAATGCTCAGCGAATTGCGCGCGGCTGCGATCGAGGCCGCTAGATTGATGAGCAGAGCGCCGGCACACACCGAACCAAAGCCCACGGTCAGGCTGCGCCGCAGCAGCACCGCCTGCACGCGACCAGGCCGCCGGCCGTCCTGCTCGGCCAGCACGAGCCTGTACGTCACGGCGCCCGTGACGTAGAAGCTGAGGAGCGCGCGCGCCGCCTGCGTCGTCCAGTACAGCCCAAAGAGGAGGAGTCCTAGCAGAAGCTTGGCGTGCGCAGCGCCACTGCTCACGGTGTCCACGAAGATGCCGATCCACACCACGAGCCAGGCGTTGAGCAGCGAGAAGACCAGCCACGTGCGCCGCACGGCCGGCCGCAGCTCCTCATTGTCCACAACGAGACTCGACGCCATCTCCAGAAGAACCGAGGCGAACTGCGTTGAGTCCTCGAGCCGCGTCATCGCGTAGACGTCGTGGGCAGCGGCCCACGCCACCACGACGGCCGCGAACCACGGCCAGCCCCTGAGAATAATGACTAGCAACACGGCCACGAGCGCACCGCCCTCCATCGGCGGCACGGCCCGAAGCCACCGTAGTGAGAACGGCGTGCCTGTGTGCAGACGATCCCTCACAAGCTTGTAGTGCAGGCCGACGCTCAGGGCGCTCAGGATGCCCGTCAGCGACAGGCCCACCAGCAGCGTGGCAATATAGTGGTGCTTGCTCTCCACGCGGTAGGTCGCAAACCCCACCACAAGCGTGGCCACTGTTACGGTAACAAAGGCGCCAGCGTAGGCGCGGTCGCGATACAGCGCCACGCGCGCCACAAATGCCAGCTCGCTCGTGTGGAGCGAGTCCGCGGAGATGCGCGCGTACACGCGGTGCGCCTCCTCGGCACCGCCCCCGCCGCGCGGTCCGTTCCAGAGAGGTTCCATGCCTCCGTCGAAGAGCTCGGCCCCAGAGTCCTCGTCCTCATCCTCGTCCTCGTCCTCGCCCTCGCTCGAGGCCGGGGACGACGAAGAAGATTCCGACGCTGACGCCGACGCCGACGCCGGCTCATCGCCATGCATCAGCACGTCTTGCGCGAAAGACACCCTGCGCACGCCCCGCCGGGGCTCCTCGACGCCCTTGGCCTCCGTGGCGGCGCTGGGCTCGGCCCACTCCGGCTCCCGCGCGTCCTCCGAGCCTGCGTCCGCGCTGTGGAACCTGCTCAGGCCATCCGATGTCAGCGACGACTGCGCGCCCCAGCTCTGCTCCTGCCGCGCCAGGGCGTGCTGCTGCTGCCCATCGCGCGCGTCGAAGAAGGCGTCGCTCCCGCCCTCCTCCAGGTCGGAGACGTCGTCCTCCAGCTGCTCCCAGCGCTGCTCTTGCCGCCGCGGCGCCGCGATCGGGGGCCGCCGCAGGGGCTGCGGCTGCTGCCGCTGCTTCGCCCACGGCCGGGCGTGCTCCTCCTCCTCGTCCGAGCTCTCTAGCCCACGGCCCTCCGTGAAGCCGCCGCGCAGCGAGCCCGCGAGAACGTCCTCGTCCTCATCGTCCATGACCGCTTGCCTATTATCTCAGGCTGTCAGCTGTCGCCCCTCTCCGTCGAGACAGGCCGCGTCGCGCCGCGCTGCGCCGCGCTGCGCCGCCGCGCTACGCCGCGCCGCGTCCAGCGGCGCGCACTGCAGGGGAAGCGATTGTGGTTAAGTTAGTCACGAGTCGAGCTTGCTGAGTCGCGGCGGCGCACGATGCTCAAGTTGTCCATCGCGACCATCAATCTCAAGTCCGAGCTCGAGTTCACAGGCACGGTAGCACTTCTGACAATTCGACTCGGACGTCTGCTGCGCGCGCGATGCGCTGCGGCGCACAGGAGTCTTGGCCTTGGCCCACGAAGCTTTCAGAAGCAGCTAGCTCTGGCAACTCAGCATTTTTTTAAGTTTGGGTGGCACGCGCGTGGTCTCCGCACGTAAGCGACACATCACGTAAGCGACACATGCCTCTTGTGTTCTCCTCTGGACTTTGCACGAGGCGACGCGAGCTGCCCATGCACTCTGGCCCGAGCTTGCTTCCTTTGCAATCTCGATACGTTTCGCTGTCTACTCGTGGCTGGTGCCCCGGGTTCCCAATGGCATCTCCCAACGCCACCGCAACGGCTACGTTCACTGTCAAGTTGTAGCGGTCGCAGAAAACGCACGTGGCGCTTCGGATCGTTGGCACACACACACACACGCGCGCGCAAACAGGCGAAGCGAACATGTGCGCGAGTTTGCCCAAACCTCCGCCCAGAGCAAAGCAAACTCGATCGACCAAAGCGGGGCAGCACCTCGGTCGCGTCTCGCGCCGACCCGAGACCATGGGAGGTCCAGCGACGCTCGTGGTGCTGGCCCTGGCGATGCTGGCGCGAGTTGCGCAGGGCGGCATCGTGGAGGGCAGCTATCGCGGTACGGAGACGTGGATGTATCTGGACCGCTTCGTGTTCCACCCGAGCTCGGCTGGGAACCACTCCATGGGGCGCCTGAAGCTGACGCTCGACTACCCGTCGGATCAGCCAGAGGCCCCCTCGGTAATGCTGTTCTACAAGGGCGGCGACGAGGATGGCGTGCAAAAGGAGTTTGGCTACTGGGAGCGCGCCTACGAGCGCGGGCTCAAGTGCTATGAGAAGGCGCAGGTGGCCAACATGAAGGGCGGCATTCTCCTCGAGCTGCCAGGCTCGCGGGCGGTCACTACGTACACGGATGAAAATGGCAAGTCCTGGGACTCGGTGACGGTTGTCGCCAACATGAACACGTATCGGTCGCGGTGGATGTTCGTCTCCGTGGGCAATTGCAAGGCCGTTCCCTGCTCCTCTCGGTACTGCGCGAATTCTCTGGACATCAAGTACAGGATGGTGCTCACCAACGGGGACGGCCACGATATGTACTTTAGCGCGGACAAGATGTGGTACTGGGAGACCTCGATCACCTTCTTTGTGCTGTACGTGCTGCTGGCCATCTTTGCCGTCTTCACGCGGCGCGAGCTGTTGCGCAGGGAGAAGTACCATGCGAGCGTCAAGCTGCTCATGGGGGCCATCGGCTCGTCCGCACTGAGCGTGACCTTCCAGCTCGCCATGCACACGCGCTATGCGCAAACTGGCGAGGCGAACCCGCAGCTCGAAGCGGCCTCGGTGTTCTTTGGGCAGCTTGCCGAGTTTCAGCTTCTGCTCATGGTCATTCTCGTGGCCAAGGGCTGGACTATTGTTCGCCATAAGA
This sequence comes from Thraustochytrium sp. TN22, assembly GCA_013306675.1. NCBI lineage: Eukaryota > Bigyra > Thraustochytrida > Thraustochytriidae > Thraustochytrium > Thraustochytrium sp. TN22. Next base: position 10,785 of record JABLUY010000345.1, on the reverse strand, counting down.
TCTCGGCCCAGGGTCGCGTGCGCTTGGCTGCCTACATGACGACCTATGTTATCAGCAGTATCGGCTGCTGGGGCTACTACGTCTTCTTTGTGGATCCGGCAGCCATCGTTTACGTGTACGAGACCGTGCCTGGCGTCATCCTTGTCGTGCTGCGGCTTTTGGCATTGGTCTGGTTCACCTACGCCGTGGGTACCACGGTGCGCACGTACCGCCAAAAGGTCCTCTTTTACCGCAAGTTTTGGCTCTTCGTCACGATTTGGATCCTCACGCTGCCGTTTCTCGTGGTGCTCAACAGCCTCATCGACGTCTGGTTTCGCGCCAAGGTACTCAACCTCGTGGCGCACGCCGCCAACTTCTTGGCGCAGGCCGTACTCTGCGCCATGTACAACCCACGTCTCGTCTGTCTCAACCACAGCTTCCCCTTTCACAGCACGACGCAGGAGGCGCTGCGGGCCAAGTCTGCCTCGGCGGCGCGCGATCTGCTGCAGGCCGACAAAAAGGGAATGCGCGGCTCCAATACCTTCGAGGAGGTGCACCTGCAGCGCGCCTTCCAGCTGTCCTCGCAGATGCGTCTCAATGTCGGCATGCTGCAGACTTACACGAACGACCTGTACACCTTTTTGGAGCAGATTCGCGCGGGTGTCAGCACGCCTGCCGCCACGACAGACCTTGAGGCTGGCCTGCTCACCACACCGTCTGAACGCGCCTCGGCCAGCAAGGGTGTGGGGTCCGCCGCCACCAGGAATGCTCCGGAGATGCCTCGGAGCACCTCGCACCATGCGCTCGAGCGCGCCCTCGCATCGGCCGTCGCCAAGCCTGCAGCCCCGAGCCTCGTGGCCGCCGCGCAGGTCGAGTCCACCCACAAGGAGCCGCAAAAGAGCGTGCTGGCCGAGGAGAAGGAAGCTGGCGTGGCCGAGGACCAGGAGCAAATGTGCAAGCAACAGATGCAGCATCAACAAGGACAAGAACAAGAACATCAGGAAGACGGGGACCAAGTCCAGACCAAGTCCAAGGCCTCGTCGCACCGCGCACGCCGTGAGACGTCGTTCAAGTTTGAGACAGGCGGCGAGGAGGGCGAGGAGGAGGTGGACGAGGAGGAGCAGGAGGTAGTGCCCAAGCCGTCTCGGCGGCGCTCCAAGGCCGCTGCACGCGAGAAGGGGAGCGAGGATTCATCCGAGAAGGCCGACGCAAGCCCCGACAAGGACAAGGCGCGCCGGTCCAAGCGCCGTACGCGTCGCAAGTCATCCTCGAGGAGTGCTGCCACGTCCGAAGAGACAACCACCGAAGCCGGTGGCCTAGAGGATGCCAATGTGAACGACGATGACCTTTGATGAGGGCAAGAGGAGAAGAGATGCCTCCTTCTCCGAGAGAAAGAGATGCCATCTTTTAAAAACCTCCTTGTTCTTGCAACCAAAACGTGGGGCAGCTAACTAACTTAGGGCACAGAATTTGACAGCGGGAACGGAAACGATGTCATTAGAGCCCGCTCTTTGACTCTACGAGCGAGGCTCGCCCACCTGCTCCGCGGCCTCGAGCGTGGCAATGCCTTCCTGTTTGGCAACCTTGCGCTTCTCGATGACGCCGGTCACCGGACACTTCATCTCCTCGAAGCTGATGGGCAGCAGCGCCTCGTTTGCCTCGCCCACGGCGTAAATGACGCCAAGCGCCGGGTCGGCCGTGGACAGCTCGTAAGAGCGCGCAGTGCCCAGCGAGGCCACCTTGGCGCGCACCACGTCACCAGGACGGAAGCTGTTGTGCATCTCGACGCGGTCCACCTCAAAGCTCCGCACGTTCTCCTTGCGAATCATGCCGCGGAAGCCTGCCCCCGGCACGCTCTCGGCGCCCACGCAGACGATCTCGCAGAGCGCGAAGCGCGGCGTGACCTTGGTCACGCGCACCGTGACCTCGCTGCCCTCCACGGGCACGACCTTTGGTCTGCGCGAGGCCGTCTGCACCGCATACACCTTCTTCGCCGCGTCGCCGCCCGCCCGCACCTGCACGCGGCCCACCACGGCCGCCAGCACGGCGCCGGCCTCGTCCACGTACGCGCCGGCGCCCGCCGCGCCGCCGTCGCTCGCCGCGCACAGCAGCTCGCCCGGAGCCACCACGGCGCCGTGCTGCGCGGCCGCCGCCGCCGCCGCCGCCGCCGCCATCCCGCCGCCGCCCTCGCCGCGACCGCGCAGACAGACGCCCCGGGCGCCGCGCGCGAACGAGGTCTGCTTGCGGCCTGCCAGTGCGCGGCGCCGCCAGTCATGCCGGGGCGCCGCCATGGCTCGAATGCGGCCGCAGCCGCGGCCCGGGCGCGCGCGCGCGCGGGCGGGCGGCGGCGGCGGCGGGCGGCGGCCAGGGCGCGGCGGCCCCGCGCCCCGCCTCGGGCCGGGCCGCGCCGGGCCGGGCCTCGCGGCGCCCCTGGGCGGCGTCATGAGCGCGGGCGCGGCCGAGGGCGCCGCAGCGGCCACGCCGCAGGCGCTGCGCGCGGCGGCCTTCGTGGCGGTGGACGCCGCGAGCAGGCTCGCGGCGGGCGGCGGCCGCGGCGCGGACGTCGCGGCCTGCGACGAAAGCGTGCGCCGGGCCGCTGGCGGAGATGTGGACGTGCTGCCGCTGACCGACCTCCTGCAGGCCTGTGCGCTGCCGCCGGACACCACGCTGTACGAGACCTTGAGCACGCGCCTGGGCGCGTGGTGGGCGGCCCTACTTCGCGCCGCGGGCAGATACGAGGGGCGGCTCGTGCGGGCTGACGCGGGGGGCGGCGCGCTCAGGCTCACCGTTGCGGAGGACGACCTGGCGGCGCTCATCGCGCCCGAGACGCCCGCGGCGACCCTGGAGAAGCTGCGCGAGGAGGCCCTGGCGGAGGTGGACACGCGCCGCTTCGAGCACGTGCGCATCCCGGCTTCGAAGGAGTACGAGCGCGTCATGGCGGACGTGGAGGGGCGGTGGCGGGCGGCCGCGCACGCTGGCGAGTCCTTTCGCTTCGCGTTTCTGGACAGCGACGAACGCGTGCGCAGCTTCGTCATCTTGCCGGGCCGCGAGGAGCAATCGGAGCTGCGGCGGACCTTGGCGGCACGCAAAGCCGGCCATGTGCAGGGTCGCGGAGCGAGTTCGCGTCATGGGGCCCGCGGCGGCGGCGGCGGCAAGGACGCAGCAACCCCGACGCCCGCCGCGCCACCAGAAAATGCCTGGTGGAAGAACGGCCGACTGGACCCCGAGAACCGTGTCGTACACGGCCGCTATGCCATCAAGGAGGCTCTGCATGAGTTGGGGCCCACGGTGCCGCGCGCGGCCAAGGGCGACCGCACACGTAAACCGAAGATTGCCGAGCTAGTATGGTCTCGCGTCAAGAGCGAGGTCGACGAAGGCGTCTTCAAAAAGCACTTTGACAGCATCTACGCGTCCTGGCGTCGCCGAGAGCGACCATCGGAGTCCGCCGAAGACGTGGGTCCGCCCGATGTGGGCGAGCCCGCGTACAAGCGTGCCCGTTCTGCACCTCTGCAGCAGCAGCAGCAGCAGCAGCAGCAGCAGCAGCAGCAGCCCGAACCCTGGTGAGAAGAAGCAGATAATTGTACATAAAGAATGCTGTCAGATCTCGCGCAGCGGCTCGCCGTCGTAGAGCAGCATCGCGGCGGAGCGCCGCGTTGACGTGGCGCGCTGCTCGGCAACCTGCAGATGCGGCAGCAGGCGGCGCAGCGCATCGTTGAGGAAGCAGAAGCGAACGTGGGTGCAATCCGGGCTGTCAAAGCTCAGGAGCGCAAGCGGCAGCCCGGAGCGCCGGCACAGTTTGACAGCGTCAGCCGTGAACCCGGAGTGGCCGCAGACGAGGCCCACCTGCACACCGCCGCGCAGCAGCGCCAGGCTGCCCTCGAGCTCGCGCACTGTCGCCACGGGCACCTTGGCGGCACGGTAGCTCTTGCACTGCACGCCCACGCGCAGCAGCGGCGACCGCACCATGTCCTTGGTCGTGGCGTCCTGGTTCGCCGCCGTCCTGACGTCGGTGGTTAGGTCGCTGGTGGCCTCCTGGCCGAGCCCGGAGGCGCGCGAGGCGGCGCGGACTGCAGCGGCGGACGCGCGGGCCTCCACGGCGCCCCCGCCCGCGCCACGGGCCGCGGCCGCAGCCGCTGGCAGGCGCCAGCGGCCAATGAGGTCGATGCCGCCGTCGCCTGCGCCGCCCTGCACGCGCAGCTGCATGCCGTAGCGGCGCAGGGCATCCCTGCAGGCGGCCTCGAAGGCCGCGCCCTCGCGCACGCCACGTACCGCGGCCGCCATTGCCGCGAGTAGGCGCGCGCCGGCCGAGGCGCGCGCCGCCGCCCTGCAGACCTGCAGACCTGGTTCTGCGCGACGAGCGGTGGCCTTCATGGGCGACGAGCGGGGCGCCGCTGTCGGCGGCCTCTCGGGCGTGGCAGCCGTGCTGGCGCGCGTGGGCCGCGCGAGAGACACCCCCCGCGACCCCGTCGTCGCTGCCGCCCCCCCAAGCCCCGCACCGAAGCGGCGGCGGCGGCGGCCGCGACCGGCCGCCGCGCTCGAGGACGACGTGCACGTCCACCAGCCGGAGCAGCGGCAGAAAGGCCTTGCGCCGGCGCTGTTGGAGCTGCGCAGCGTGGGCCGCGCGACAGCGCCGGCGCGCCAGGCGTACTGGAATGGCGTGCGGTACTCGCCGGACGGGTCCTGCGTGCTCACGGCGCGCGAGGACCACGTGCTGCACGTGTACGAGGACGTGGCGCTCGCTGGGGCCGGCGTGGACGGAGCGGCGGCGGCCACGCAACCGGCCCTGACATGCCGCGAAGGAGACGTCATCTTCGACTACGCGTGGTTTCCGGGCATGCAGAGCAGCGATCCGGCCTCGTGCTGCTTTGCCAGCACGGCCCGCGGCCAACCCGTGCACCTGTGGGACGCCTATGGCGGCTACTTGCGCGCCTCGTACAAGTGCGTGAACGAGCTGGACGAGCTGTCATCGGCGCTTTCCCTGAGCTTCGACCACTCCGGCGCGCGTCTCTTGGCCGGCGTGGAGCGCGGCGTCTACATCTTCGATGTCGGGCGGCCCGGTGCGCAGATTGACTTCTTTGCGACCACCTCCACGCGTCGCGCGCGCGACGGCCAGCGCGGCATCCTCTCATGCTTCGCCATGCACCCTACGGACAAGGCGCGCTTCGTGGTGGGCTCCTACGACGGCACCATCGCCGTTTATGCAAATGGCCAGGGCGGTGAGAACCTCTTCATGGTGCCAGCACACAAGAGCGGCGTCTCACAGGTTTGCTTCACCAGCTCCGGCACGCAGCTCGTCACTGGCGGCCGCCGCGACGGCCGCATGCGGCTCTGGGACTTGCGGCGCCTGGACACGCCCGTGGGCTGGTTCGCAAGAGACGCGCACACGAACCAGCGCATCGGCCTCGACATTGACTCCTCCGACACGCTCCTCCTTACGGGTGGTCGCGGCGGCCGCGCACTCATCTATCGCCTGGCAGACGCGGAGCCTGGCGATGGCGCCTCTTCTCGCGGCCCGGCGCCAAGGTTCGCGACGGAGGACCTTGGACTCTGTGTCAATGGCGCGAGCTTCGCGCCGCGTTCGCGTCGCTTCGTCGTCGCCACGGGCGAGCGGCGGCCCACAACGAGCGAATTTTCACTCTCAAGCGAGGATGATGATGACGAAGGTGGCAGCGGGGTCGTCAACGCGTCTGTGCCCTGCATCGCTCGCTACCCTGAGACGTGATCAGGCCTGACGGCCGCCGGATGGGAAGATGATATCCGAAGATCGCAGGCGGCGCTGTTCAACCTAACCACTCATTCACACTTTCCACTTCCTGTCGCGCGCGTGCCGCACAGGACGCACGTGCCTACGCAGTTACATCTTGCAAGTCGCAAGCCCACTGCAGGTTGCACAGCACTCAGGCTGCAGCGGTGGCTTCAAACTGGCTTAGGCGGGCACGCACTGACGTCACCGCTGACGCAACCGCTGGCGCCGACCGGCGTCCGCCGCGAGCGACAGACGGCCGGCTGCAGCCTTGGCAAAGCAGCCTGCGACGCGACGTCGTGTCCTTTTGTTCCATGTGCGTTGAGCTCAGTCACGTGAGATTGGAGGAAGGCGACAGAGTCGGACCCCAGAGTCAACTCCAAGCCGCGCCTTAGGCGTCCGTGGCGACGGCAGAGCGGGCAAACCCCGAACGCAAGGCCCGTCAAGACGGACTGCACAGCACTGCACGCGCGACTGCACCATGTTCCGCTCGTCTCTGTTCCGTCGCAATAACCAAGGTGGAGGCGGTGTACGAAATGGCGCAGGGCCATACCGTGCATCCGTACAACGCCCGCCCACGGGCAGGCGCAGCGAGAAGCTGAAGGACCCCGCGTACCAGCTTCTCGAGGATCAGCTGATCGACTACAAGTGCGTGAGCTTCGACTTTTTGGAGCAAGTGCTGAGTGGTGTTCTCCGTGACGAGCTCGCGCCTGGCGTGCGCCTCTTCGAACTCCTGCAGGAGGTTGAAACCGATGATGGGCAGGTTGTCCCGAAAGGCACGTCAGTGGAGCTCTTCGAGGAGGAGGGTGGCGATATGATTGGATCCACCCAGCATCAGGGGTTGCTGAGGTTTTCCTCGGCACTCGCAAAGGAGAAGACGCGCGAGGAGTGGACCACGGAAGATGTGGCGCAGCATGTGGTGATCGCCAGGACAGGCCGCATGCCGAGCTCGCAGGTCTACGTCAGAACGATGATGGACGCCAAGGTGGGGAAGCCAGGGCAGGGCTACTTTTTGAGCCACTGGCGGGGCTCTCTTTTCAAAATGCTGGTCGACGCGCTCCGCCCTCACATGGAGCAATGCGCCGAGGAAGATCGCTATATCTGGATGGACGTCTTCTGCGCGAACCAGCCTTGGCTGTCGAGCAAGGAAGACTTGGCCAAGGACGCCATGCAAAGAAGGGCATCGGTGCTCCAGGACGGTGTACGCAGGGCCGTGCGTGACAGCAAGGGCGTGCTGGTGTTCTTCAACGACTGGCGGGACCCGATGCCGCTGCAGCGGCTGTGGTGCGTGTGGGAGATGTACTCGGCTGTTTTGACCGGTCGGGACCTCCAAATCGTGTACTCAACGGCGTCGCGCGTGGAGTTCCGGCGCCGGCTCCGCGATCAGATTCGGCTTCGGCGCGCGTCGGGTGTCGACATGGAGACCCGCGGGATGGATCTTCGCCATCCGGGCTGCTCGCAGCCTGGGGACGAGGACATGATCAAAGATGCGATAAGGAAGGCAGGCATCACCATGGAGGACGTCAGCAAGGAGATCTCCAAGAAGCATCTACAGTGGCAGCTCGCCGGAGTAATGAAGACCGCCAGAAACGCGAGGCATCGAGCTCGAACACGCGGGAACGACCCGCGCGATGACGTCGAAGCCTTGCTGGGCTGCGGCGATCTGATGCTGGAGCATGATCCCGCGGCATCGGCATGGATTTTCAACGCGGCGAAGGCAGTTATCATGAATGTCAACAGCAGCCAACTTGAAGCAGGGGACTTTACCGTGCTCCTGGCTCGAGCACGCCTCGGATCTGGATCGGCCTTGGAGTGCCAGAAGATGTATTCAGATGCATCGCAGCAGTTCGCCATGGCCGCGCAGCTCTTCTACGAGGCAGAAGACGCGGAGGGAGAATACGTCGCTCTGATGGGGGCAGGTGATATGCGTGCCTGGATCATGGACCAGGATGGCGCGCGATTCTTCTACGGGCAAGTAGTGAGTCTCTGCGAGGAAATGGGGTGGCAGGACGCCTCTGAGCCGATGCTTGGAATCGCGGAGACGTACAGAGCGGATCGCGACCTCCAGGGTGAGATCGCGGCTCTTCAGAAGGTGGTGGATCACGGAGGGGACCGCGACGCGGCGAGCGCGGCTTTAGAGAGGATGAGCGAGATTGAGAGGGAGCAGCACGATTACGACGGGTCCCAGCATGGGGATGAGGACGACGATGAGGACGAGAACGGCTGGAGAGAGCGGAGCGAGTCCCAGGACGTAGTGAATGCGATTGACGCTCTTCGAACTGCAATGCTCACGGCCTCGCGTGGAACAGGATCTGCAGCAAACAACCGTCGTCGCTCCGCAGCGACGATGTGGGTCCGGACGCTGCAGGTCGGCGAGGAGGAACTCGGTGAAGACAGCTTCTGGGACATCCGTTCCCCGTTGCCTCCGATGCTTGTGCCTGTGCAGCAAACCGCCAGCGCCCGTGGCTTCGGACCGTCGCAGCCTCCAGTCTTTGTGCGCGTCCAAGTCCCCTCAGGGGGTGGTTTCACGGGCTAGTGAAATGCGCCACGCGAAGTAGGGTGGGGGAAGGGGCAAGAAATTTGATTTTTCAACTTTTGCGCTTTGTCTTCAGCCTGAGGAAGCCGAGGTCCGTCCAAAGCGACTACTCTTCGTGGCTCTACTAAAAGCTAGATTGGCAGGGTCAGATACGCAGAGGGGGGGGAGAGTGAAGGATCTTCAGAGCGAGATCGACCAGGTTGGGGGAAATGTGCGCGGGGTGAAGGATCTTCAGAGCGAGATCGACCAGGTCGGGGGGGAGTGTGCGCGGGGTGAAGGATTCTTCAGAGCGCAGAGCGAGATCGACCAGGTTGGGGGGAATTTGCGCGGGGGTAGTCCGCCGTCATGACATCAGGCGCCCGGGCCGCGGAGCGCAGGCTGAAGCAGGAGCGCCGAGGCGACGCCGCCCAGGAAGGCGGCAAGGCCCATGGCGAACATGAAGCGTGTGTTGGCGTCAGAGGCGTCAGCGGCCGCAACAGCGGCGACGGCCGCAACGGCGGCGGCAGATGCGGTAGAGTCGACGTGTGTGCCGTTGGCCTCGGGGTGGTTCGCAAAAGCGCTGGCGGCCTCTGCAGCGACCTTGCCATTACTGGCACCAGCCTGCGTCATGAGTGTGGTGAGCTTGTTAGAAAGCGTGCGCAGCTTCTTGCCGAGCTGCTGCGGCGTGGTGGCGGTGGTGGTGGCGGTCCTGTCGGCATGCACTTCCGGATCGGCTGGGTGCTCTGGGAGCTCGGGCACGACGCGTGAGCGGTGCAGCGAGGCGGAGCGGTCGCGCGGGGGCAGCGGGTAGGTGCTGGCGGCAAGCGAGAGCGCCTGCTGTAGGTCCTCAATAAGATCGTTGACGTCCTCGATGCCGATGGAAAGACGAATGAGGTCGTCAGGGATGGTGCGCAGGTGCGCCGGAATGGAGGCGTGGCTGAGCGTGGAGGGCATCTCGCAGAGCGAGTTGCAAGAGCCAAAGGAGACGGTGAGCTTGAAGAGGCGCAGCGAGTCGATGATGCGGCGCGAGACCTCGACAGAGCCCGTGGTGAATGACATGAGGCTGCCGCCGCCCTTGGCCTGGCCCATGTGGATCTTATAGTCGCGCGCCGCCTGGTTATGCTTGCGCATCTCGTCCTGCGCGGGCTCCAGGCCGGCGTAGAAGATATCCTTGACGAGCGGCTGGCGCCTCAGAAAAGCGGCGATGTACTGGGCATTCTCCTGGGCGCGCTCGACGCGGATCGCGAGCGTCTTGATGCCTCGCAAGAAGAGCCAGCAATCAAAGGGCCCGAGTCCGGAGCCCTCGGCGTTCTGAAAAAAAGCGATCTTCTGCGCGAGCTCCTCGTTGGCGACACAGACCACGCCGCCCATGGTGTCGGAGTGGCCGCCGAAGAACTTGGTCATGCTGTGCACGACGATGTGCGCGCCATGATTGAGAGGGACCTGCAGGTGAGGGCTCATCATGGTGTTGTCGACGGAGAGCAGGACCTTGTAGCGCGCGAGCAGGTCGGCGAGCGCGCGCAGGTCGCTCACCTTCATGAGCGGGTTGCTGGGCGTCTCAATATGAAGCATGCGCACCTTGGGGTTGGCCTCCAGCGCGCGCCGCACGGCGTCGAGGTCCCAGGTCGGCACGAAATCTACGCTAACGTTGTACAGCGAGGTGACGCGGCTCACCAGGCGGTGGAAGCCGCCGTAGATGTCCGATCCCACTAGGATGCAGTCGCCGCTCTTGAGCAGGCGCGTGACGCAGTTGAGCGCTGCCATGCCGGTCGAAAAGGCAAAGGCGGCGTGGGCGTGCTCCAGCATGGCCACCTGCTTCTCCAGCGCCGTGCGCGTCGGATTGCCCGACCGCGTGTAGTCATACGGGCCGAACTCAGTCGACTTGGGTTGCTCGTACGTGCTCGTCTGGTAGATGGGCACGGAGCACGGCCGGTACGGGTTGTCAGGACAGCCGTCAAAGACCACCGGCCGGCTCGCGGGCCGCAGCTGTGCGTGGTACTCCTTGTAGCTCGGCCGCAGCGGGTACGTTGGCAGCTGGTTGTAGTCGTCCTCCGGCACGGCCGAGAAGCGCTGCTGCTTGGGATCCAGCAGCATGCTCTCGATCACCAGGTTCGCGCGACTCGGGTCCGCCTGCACCAGCATGGGGCTCGTCGTCATCGAGTGCTCGCTATCGGACGCTGCCGACGAGCTGCGGGCCGCCATGCGCGGGCCCGAGCCGTTCACCTGAGGCTCCTGCTCCTGCTCCTGCTGCTGCTCCTGCTGCTCCTCGGCGTCCCAGCCGTCCGTGCTGGACTCCCACGCGCGCAGCACGGCCTGTTCCTCTTCGCCTTCCTCCCGCGCGCGCGCCTCCTGCTCCTGCGCTTCTTGCTCCCGCGCCGCCGCGCCGCCTTGCGCCGCCGCCGCCTCCCCGCCTTGCGCGGCCGCCACCTCTGCCTCGGCCTCCTCCGCGGCGCCGCCCGTCGCCGCGCCGCGGCCCTGCTCCGACAGCACGCGCGCGCGCGCGCCCGCCGCCCGCTGCGCGCCCGCCATCGCGCCGCCGCCGCCGCCG
>JABLUY010000344.1:0-29768 GCA_013306675.1 Thraustochytrium sp. TN22 | reverse complement strand
GCGGGCGCGGGCGCGGGCGGGCGGCGGCGGCGGAGGCGGCGGCGGCGGCGGCGGAGGCGGAGGCGAGATGCTCTCCATGCGGCTGGCCGCGAGCGGCGGGCGGGCGCTCGGGCTCGGGCTCGGGCTCGGGCTCGGGGCCGGGCTGCGCCCTGGCGGCGCTCGTGGCGGCGCGGCGCGCGCGGCGGCCAGCGGCGGCGCGCGCTGGCTGAGCGGCGGGCCGCCGCCGCCGCCGGAGATCACGGTGGGCGACGAGGACGCGCTCAAGAAGAAGCTGCAGCCGCTGGCGCCACAGAAGCTGGAGGACGTGGTGAAGCTGGATCTGCTGCAGGGCAAGGAGCGCGTGGAGGTGGCGACCATCTGGACGGGCTACCACGCGGAGAAGAAGAGCGCAGTGGCCACCACGCTGTCCGCCGAGGAGTGGGACGCGCTCAAGGCACGCACCGAGGAAAACCCCATGTTCGTCTACCCGGTGCGCAAGGGCGACGGCGCCTTTTTTGTGCTGCTCGCCGAGTGGAAGGGGGATGCCTGCCTCATGACCTTTCTCGAGGACTACCAGCGCAACCCCGTCGCCGCGGAGCCCTACTTTTACCTCATTGGCTACCCCGAGTTCGCCAGCTCCAAGGACCTCGCCCTGCTGCGCGGTGAGTTCCTCCCTTATCTGACCAAGCCCGAGGCTGAGGATCTCCTCAAGTCCACGCTCGACTTTTACCTTCGCGACGACGCCAAATATGAGCACGTCAAGACCTTCAACCAGCGCAGCCATGCCTTCGACTTCAGCACCGTCTTCGGCCTCTGATCGCGCTGGTCCTGCTCGCGCTGGTGGTGCTGCTGGACCACCCACCGCTGGTGGTGCGTGGGTGCTCCTGACCCTTCCGTTTCCGGCAGTCACAGGACGAGGTCTTCGTCACTGGACGAGGTCGCCGCCTGGGTCGTGGTGATCTTGGGCCGGACGCAGTGGCTGCCACGGACAACACACAACACAGACAGAAGAATGGCTTGACCTTACATCGAAACGAAGTCAATACAGATTGCTGACGCTCTCAGCAGAGATCCTCCTTGGACGGAAAGCGCATCGAGTTGACGCGGCTCATTTCGGCGACCTCGACGCGCGCAAAGGGGACCTGGATGCGACGAACGTCCTGCAGAGGGACGTCATGGCCCTCACGCGCGGCGAGCCGGGCCACGTCGAGCGCAGGGAAGAGGCCGGACGGCTTGCTGTTGCTGACGACAGGCGTCGGGGCGCTCGACAGCGCCCGAGCGGACTCGGAGGCGGCAGCAGTGGCCTTGTCTACCAAATCGCCGGCAAGCGGCACATAATGCGTGCGCGAGATGGCGCCTGGCAGCGTGCCAGGCTGCAACTTCTTCTTCTGGCGCGAATACAGGCGGCCCGGCTTGGCGCGGCGCTCGGCGTCGGCGACGAGGTCGTCGAAGAGATCGAGTTCTGGCCTTGAAGCGTTGAGCTGGCCGTTCTGGCGCGCGATGGCATCGCGAACCAGCCCCTCAAAAAGCTGCGTGTCCAGCATTTTGGCGCAGAAATCGCGGTGTGCCGCATTGTCGGCGAGGAAGGCCTGTTGGTCGAAGGACCAGTCGATCTCCTGGCGCTTGCGCACGATGTACTTTTTGTAATTGCGCAAGAGGCGGATTTGCAGCGCAAGGAAGGCGCCGCGCACGGACTCACAGAACTGGTCGTGCGCATGCGCTGCCTCGGCCGGCGGCAAGCGGCACATGGCAGACTCGTGCGAGGTGCGCGCATGAACCTTGCGTGCCTCCTCGGTCGCAAAGGCAGCCGGGTCCGGTGCCCGCTCTGGCACCTGCACGGGCGGTCGTGGCGGTACCTGACGCACCAGCTTGGCGAGCGTGTCCTTGAGCTTGCGCGCCAGGATCTTGGGCAGGCTCGGCAATGCCAGCGGCCGCCCGTCATTCTGTCGCGGGAGCACGAGCAGGTTGCGGTCCAGGTCCACAAAGACGACATCGCTCGGGTCCACGGCCGCGCACACGCTGGTCGCCTCGGTCGCAGCCGAGTCGAACTCCATCTGCAACATGCTCGAGACCGAGTTGCTCCGCATTCGCGAGCCTGTGCGATGGATGGCCGACGAGGTCCCGGCACCCCCAGAGGCTCCGGGCCCGGTCAGGACCGCCGAGTTGGTCGCGTAAATGTCCAGCTCCGAATTTGTCCGCAGCGAGGCCGCCGGGAGGATGGAGGACGAGGCGCCAAAGTCGATCTTGGACGAGTTAACGCCCATGAAGAAGGGCACCGGCGCGAAGAGGAAGTCCATGAGCCCGGACGGGAGCACCGGAATGTAGACGCACTGAAGATCGAGAGGGAAGAGAAGCGCGCGCAGCGCCTCCGCCACGGGCGTCAGCTTGCTCTCGTCGCTGCTGCAAAGCGCCACCTTTTGCTCCGTGAGAAGACACGCGTAGACGGCCAGCGCGTTGCCAATGCTGAGCGACTCAAAGAGCGGCGACATGCTCACCTCGCGCAGGGGCAGCTCGGTCAGCGCCGTGCGCCGCACGTACATGGGCAGATCGAAAAGCACCGACTGCACCTGAACCTCGCCGGGTGGCGGCACAGGCGTCTCGCTGACGAAGTTCGCAATATAGCGCTCCAGTCGAAGACCCGTGGTCTCCGCGCACCCACTGCGCGCCAGACGCAGCGTCTGTCGTAAGAAGCGTTCGAAGGTGCGGTACATGGGCCAGCGCGAGAGCACGCACAGGCGCGTCGGCGCAAACCATTGGCGGCCGCCGGCCGTCTTGAGCAAATGGTCCACCGCGCCCTTGTGGTTCACCTCGCGCAGCATCGACAGCGGATCCACAGGCTCCCAGAAGCTCAGCACCACGGCGTAGCGCCGCGTGCCCATGCCATCCGTAAGCACGAGCGGCGTCACACTCACACGGTCCGCCTCGCGCCGCGCCGCGGCGGTACCGGGCCGCACGGCCAGCAGCGTGTTGCGCTCCGCCAGAAAACAGAAGCCGACCAGGTCCTCCGGCAGCGGCACGTGCTCATGCAGCGCGCGAAAACTGGCGACCTGCTCCAAGGAAAGGCGCACGCGGCCCGGCACCTCGGGCTCACCCAAATAGTCCTCCACCGTGGGCGGCCACACCGTGCGAATCTCTGGGCGCAATTCGGCGTCTGCCAGCGAGTCGAGCCCGGCAAGGCCTCCCGGGTCCTGGAAGTGGTGCGCGTCCAGCACGAGGAAGTGGTCAATAAGGTAGCGCTCTGGCACCGCCGCAGATGCCTCCACGTAGACGCTGGGCTCCAGCGCCCTCGTGTGCTGCGGTGACGCGTGCTCGTCCTCAAATAAGAGCGGGCTCGGGGTCGACAGGCGGCGGACGCGACTGCGCCGCTGCCGCCTCGCCCGCGCCGTCTCCGCAAAGCTCGGGTACAGAATACTGGCCATGAAGAGGCTGGTGGGCACCTTGCGCATGGGCCGCGCGTCCTCCAGCTCAAAGTGCTGCAGCACGTCCGCCAGGTAGAGCGTCTTGGTGAAGCCGATCGGGTCGCTCAGCGCAACGTAGACGAGGAAAGAGAGGAAGCGCTCCTTCGTGAGGCCCGAGACGCCGTGCGCGCACAGCGCGCTGCGAACCACCTGGACGTAAAAGTCGCTCTTGTCCCAGGAGAAGATTCGGCGCACGAAGCGGTCCGTGGCCTCGGCGCTCAGCGAGGCGGACCCGCCGGCCGCCTCGACGGCCTCGTCGAAGAGCGCTGCCAGTACGCTGCGTGCGCGCTCCACGAGCACCTTGGCCAGGTCGTGCTCCCGGAGCGCGAAGACGTCCTCGCTCTGCGCAGCCTCCGTGCCCGTGCGCCGGCGTGGCGTGACCGCGGTGGCCACGAGTCGCTGGAGCGAGGTCGAGGCAACGCCTGCAAGATGCACCACGTTGGTCCAGATCCACATGACGGCGACGGGCAGCAGCCACTCACGGTTCACCTGCGTCGGGAGCGCAAGCTCGAAGCCAAGACCGACGAGCTGCCTGCTGCGCAGCAGCGTTTCCCGCAACGGCCGCTCGAGGCGCGCAGCATCCACGACGAGACTCGTGGCGGCGAGCGAGCGTGCCGGGTCCTCGTCGCGCTCGCTCTGGATGTGGGCGCGCTCCAGCGTCGAGGCCCGCTCCAACGCCGCCACGGCGAGGCCCTTGACCTGCGCGCGCTCGAAGAGCACGAGCGACCAGTTGTTGATGAGCGACACGCGGAAGTGCTTTGAGAAGCGCACGCGCTCGTACAGGAGCGCAGCGCGCCCCAAGTAGTGGTCAGCGGCCAGCGCCGAGCGCGCCACCGCCCGGAAGAACCGCGAGCTGTCCCACACCAGGCTTGTCGTGCGCTGCGACTCCGGGCACACGAGCTGCAGACGCAGGCTGAGCATGCGCAGCGAGCCTTGCAGACGACACGCCGAGGCACGGTCCAGCGTCAGCTGATAGATGAGCTCCGACTCCGGTGCGGGCTGTGATGTCGCGGGACCGGCTGGGCTCGGGTTTGATTTCGGGTTCAAGTTCCGGTTCCGGTTCGCATCGCCTTGCTGAGCCGCTCCGCGCTCGCCTTCGCTCTCACTCTCGCTCTCACCGCTGCCGGCGCCGTCGAGGCCTGGCCGGTCGAAAACAACAGGGACAAAGGAGGAGAGCGCCTCGCTGCGCGCCGTGTGCCAGCGCAGAACCTGCGCAAGGAGTGGCTCGACATGCTCCACGCAGCCGCGTGCAAAGTCGCAGGTCTCGATGAGGTCCGCAAAGGCTTGCACATTGGCGGTCACCAGGCCGGTCTGGTCCGTGCTCGGCTTGGTCAGCGCGGCCCAGGACCCAAAGCCCCAGCCACCGAGGACGGGCTGTGAGGAGGCCGTCTGACCCGGCGCCGAAATGCCGGCCTGGCAGCTCGCCTGCAGGCGTGACGCAAAGCCTACTACGGCAACGGCCCAGCGCCAGCGCGCCTGCATCATGTCGGCCTCCGAGGCGTCGTCGAGCGTGCGTAGCGCCGAGCGAAATCGCAGCGTGGCCGTCTCGAAGAGCTTGACGCAGACGGCCATGCTCAGCGAGTCGTCGACAGCGTCTGACGCGGCCCATCCCCGCGCGCGCAACAGGCAGGCGTCCACACGCCGGCTGAAGCGGGCCGCGGCCTCCAACATTGCGTCTTCCGCCTGCTGGCAAGCGTTCTCCAGGTATCGGGCTGCGCTGGCGCTGGCGTCGCGGGCCGCCGGGGCGGTCACCGAGCCGCCGCTTGTCAGGCCGATGGACCCGGACGTGACAGAGGAGGTCGCCGTGGACCCGGCGCTCGGCGACGCGGGCGGGCTTCCGCCGCTACTGCCTTCGCTTGCCCTCCTCCTGGCGGCTATGTCGCGGCGGACGCGCGATTCCTCCTCGAGCAGATTTCGAGCGTCGCGTGCCTCCTCTTGCTTGATCTCGCGCACCTCGTCGGTGAGCAGCGCGTAATAGTCCTCCGGGGCGCCATCCGCGCTCCAGAACGCCGTGAATTCGCGCGAGAGCCGCTGCGCGCAGGCCACCATGTCTGTGTGCGAGCCGAGTGGTGTGACGGGGCCTCGGCGCCAGTGCCGGTTCTCCAAGCGCTGGCATAGCGCCTGCAGCTTCACAGGCCGTCCGAACACGTGGAAGTGCATGTGCTGCACGAGGGCCTTGAGAGGCAGCTCAGGGTGCCTGGAGACCGCCGTGGCGAACCAGCGCTCTCGCCGCCGACGCGCCGCCATTGCGTCGTCGCTTGCCGCTGCACGCAGGTCCTGCTCCTCCAGCGGCATGGCCAGCGTAACGGCGACGCGCACGATTGCCTGGACAAAGGCATCCCAGCCCATGCGCAGGCCACCGGGCCGCGTGTCCTCGCGCTCCTCTTGCTGGCCGTAGAACTCGCAGCACGTGACAAAGATACGCGCGCACACGCGTGCGTCAAAATACGAGCCGACCGAATACAGCTCCAGGTCTTGCGTCAGCAGCTGGAACTGGCCCAGTGTCAAGAAGCGGCACGACTCCGTGCCGCGGGTCCGCAAGCCAGGGTCTCGCACGCAGTAGGCGTCGAATGCATGCTTCAGCGCTGACTGCAGGCGGTCTAGAAGCGCGCGTAGTGCCGCGGCCGTCTCGAGTTGCGCGAAGAGCGCCTCCGACGCGCAGCCCTCGGGTGTCACCGACTCCCAGCGCGAGGAGCGCGGAGCCACGTAGTCCTGGAGCAGCGCCTCAAGCGCGCCACGCTCAGAGCGGTGCCTGCCGCCGTGCGTGATTTGTGCAAGGCGCACGAGCATGGACAGAAACCCGTTGTAGCGCTTGCTCGGCACGCCCACGTACACGAGCGTGGCACGCTCCCGTGGAACCGGGATGCGGCACTCCGAAATGAACTGCAGAAAGCTGGCCAGCGCGATGCCGCCCTCCTCAAGCCGCCGTCCACGCATGCTGTACGCGGCAAAGACGCCGCGCATGACCTGGTGCACGTGGTTCTGGAGCCCGGAACTAGACTCGCCGGCTCGCCGCCACAGCGCGCGCTCCGCGGTCTGCAGCGTCGACACCTCCGCGCACGGCTCCTGGCCCTTCTTTGTCCTGGCGCTCGCACTCCGACATGCACTGCCGAGGAGGTCGTCCTTTTTGCTCTCGCTCTCTACATGGCAGCCCTCTAACGCAGTCTGCACCGTACCCGCAGCTGCTGCAGCTCCTTCCCAGGGCCGTAAGGGCCGCACACGGAGGACGATGCGGCGCAGACTGTCGCTCGGACAGGCGTTGAGACGCGCCAGCACGCGGTCGTGTGCCGGCCACTCCACCATGCGCCCATTCAGGAGGCGTCCGCTCACCTTGCGAGCCGCGGCGCCGCGCAAAAAGTACTGCAGCGCGTCGGCGCAAAGCTCCACGAAGGTCGTCTCTTCCGTGACCCAGAAGTCGCTTTCGGCGCTGGCCACGCCGTCTCCGGCCTCGGGCCGCGTGCCCCACGCTGCGCCTGTACGCGCCGCCGGTCCATGCCTTGGGCTCGGCGGCGCCGACACGGCACCGGCGCCTAGCGCTGGCTTCGCCTCGGAATGCTCGCCCTCGCTGCAGCTTCGCTCGCGCTGGGCGGTCTGCGCGACTTCTCGCCGTGCCCTTCTCTCGCGCAGAGCGTTGTCGTCACCCTCGCCCTCCTCCTCCTCCTCCTCGTCGTCCTCGTCGTTCTCCTCCTCCTCCACCTCCCCGTCGCCCTGCTCCTGGCCGCCGGCGAGCCAGACCTGCGGGTCCTGCCATAGGCCTCGAGCCGACCTCGCGAGCTCCGGCCGCACGTCGTCCTCGGCCAGGTGCGCCACGCGCACGCGGAACATCGCGCCCGGCGGCTCTGGCGCCGAGTTCGCCTTGCCCGGCGCCACCTCGGACGCGCGGGAGGCGCGTCCTCGCCGACGCGGCGGGGCCCGCGCCTCTCCTCTCCGCCCCGCGAGGCTCGGAGCGGCCGCGTCCCGACTGTGTAACTTACGAGGTGCAAGCCGCCCAAGCCGGCCACGCTTGCCTTGCAAGCGTACTCCCGACTCAGGTGTAGTGCTTGGCACTGCTTGCAAATGCGAGCTTTACGAAGTACCGTTGGGCAAACGACCCAACGCGCCGTATGGCTGTTTGGACCTATTGAAGTTCGCCCGGCCGATACGCTCCACGGGCTCGTTGTACTCGCCGTCTCTGCTCGCCGACGCAGGCATCCCGCGAGCGCCCATGGCGGCGCGCGCGAGGGCGGGCGGCGGCGGCGGCGGCGGCGGCGGCGGTGGCGGCGGGCCAGCCGAGCCCATCGCGGGCCGCCCCGCCAGCGCGGCCGAAGCCGTGCCGCGGCTCGGAGCCGACGCCCGAGCCTTGGCGACGGCGACAACGAGTCCACCGCGAGGTGCTTCGAGGCCGCTCGCGGCGCAGGGACAGCAGCAGCAGCAGCAGCAGCAGCAACAACAACAACAACCACAACAACCGGCGGTGCGAGTGGGCGTGCCCAAGCCAACTGGCGGACTGCTGCCGCGTGGGGGGAGCTCGGGAGCTCGGCCATGGCTGGGGCCTCGGGCACCAAGGCCGCACTACCAGGCGCAGCCGAGACCTGTGCCGCCGCTCCCGCAACATCAGCAGTCAGCCCTTGGTGCACAGCCCAGACCTCGGGCCGCGGTCACGGAAAGGCCAGCTCCCCCGCGGCCACGGCCACTCTCGACCAGCGAGACGGCCGGCGTGCGGCAGGATCCGGCTTCGATGCGCGCGCTCTCACCGCGGACAGATTCGTCGGTGCCTGGCACGCCCCGCACGGCGCATATGTTGTCGAGGGATAATCAGCCCCTTGAAAAGTCGCCAGAGCCGCGCACGGAGCAGCCAACGCCGCGGACATCCTCGTCGAGTTTGCCTCCTGCGCTTCAAATTCGTGTAGCCTCCAACGGCGAGGATCCCGTCCTTGTGGCACCACAAGCCACCGTGCCGTCGCCACGCTCGACAGTACAGCCACGGGCGCAGGGACAACAGCAGGGGCATGGACAACAGCAAGAGCAACAACAACAGCAACGGGAACGCCTGCAGCGGCCGAGACCGCAACTTCAGGTGCAGCAGGTCGGTCAGCATCCAAATCACGTGCAGCAATGGCAACCGCAAGCAGCGTATCGGCCGGCAGCATCTCAGCCGGCGGCGAATGTGGCCCGCTACCCACCAGCAGCGCCGGTGTCGTCGGGGCGCCGCGACAGCCTGCGGCCCTCGACGGGCGACCAGCTGACTAAGCCGCGGCCGAGCGCAGCGCCGTCGTCACCGAAAACGGCACCGCAGCCGTCATCTCAGCGCGAAGATGGCCCCGCCTTGGCGGCGAGGCAACCTCGCGCGAGTGGCGCGCCGACGGTGCCTGGCTTCGGCATGTCGTTTAGGAACGGGAACGGCACCTCGTCCGCGAGCCTGCCCTCGTCGGTGGAGATCCGGACGTCTCGGCGGCGGCGCGCAGAGCTTCTCGTAATGCAGCACGAGCAGTCCCAGGCGGAGCAGCAGCAAGCTAGGCAAGCGCAGCAGGTGCCGCAGGCGGCAGTTCAGGGTGGCGCTTCGTGGCTGCAGAGCGAGGACGACGACAGCACGGACGCCGGGGATCAGTTCGTTGGGTGGCGAATCGAGCAAGGGGGCTCTGAGCCGAATAGCGCGGCCAGGGCCGCGAGGAGCAGGGCGCCCAGCCCAAGCCCGCAATGGCCGCCGCACGGCGTGGACACGCCCAGATCAACCTTGTCGTCGCCAGCAGCGTGGTCGCCGGGGCCGACCGGATCGAGCATGGCGTCGTCCGCGGCAGCCGAAGCGCAGCGCCTGGTGATGCGAATGTCTTCGTCGGCGTCGACCATGTCCGAGGAGGATGAGGAGCGGGACCGCGCCTCGTCGCAGGGCGAGCTGTTCCGGCTGCCGGACGAGGAGCTGTTGCTGAACGGAAACGAGTGGAGTGAGATGCCGCGGCGCAACACGGTTGGGTCTTCGTCGTCAGCTGCGTCGCGCCGCAGTTCGGCGGATTCGCTGTCGGATTTTGGCGGGCCCTTTGCGCAGATGGGCGCGCGGCCGCGACTCGCGGAGGAGACGGGCGGGCCGACGGACCAATCGCCGCTGTCCTTGTCGCTGTCTGAGGACGATGAGGACCTAGGCGGCCTGCTGCTGGATGACGGTTCGGACGACGAGGTGCTCGAGGCGAGGGCCGATGACGATTACGTGAACCCGCAGGAGCTGGCGAGGTCGCGCTTCCTGAGCCTGAAGGAGTTCATTGGCGACCAACTGCGGGAGAAAGGGTCGAGTCGCGCGAGCATGAGCGCGGGCGACTTCTTGGAGACGGAACGCAAGCGGCTTTCGCAGCGCAAGGATATGACGGGTCAGGAGGTGGCCGCCGTTGCGCTGTGCAAGCGCGCCGAGGCCAAGGCAGCTGCACTCAAAGAGTATGCTCGCGAGCTGGAGGTGCAGCTGGAGGCCAAGCAGGCGGCCACGGCACGGCTGCAGGAGCGCATCCAGGTGCTCGAGGTGCAGCGTGTCCTGCTGGGCATGCTGGCCGGCATCGCCGTGCCAGCCATGCTGGCGGCCGTGCTTTCGCACCACTATGCGCTGCACGAGTGGGAGGCGACCTGGCTGCTGCTGGCCGCCTGGATGCTCGCTCTCTACGCGCTGCTCTTCCTTTTGTATCGCCTTATGCGCCGGCTTCGTGCGAGTCTGGATCAGGCTGAAGAAGACGACGACGCGGCCTCGCTGTCGTCGCGCGTTTCGGTGGACGAGCCGCCCACGGGCACCTTGAGCCGCCGCGACCACTCACTCTCGCGATCTGCAGTCTCGGAGTCCGGCATGACGGTGCGCTCTGGCGTGACTGCGCAGTCGGCCCCCACCACCCGGGTCACTCGTCGGCGTCGGCGGCAGCCGGCGGACGAGATCGTCGTGTGATCCAAAGGCAGCCAGCGCTGTTGCCAGCACTGTTGCCAGCGCTGTTGCCGGCGCGGCTCGAAAGAGGATGATGATTCGCGCGTCGAAGAGCCTTTTTTTTTGCACTGTACCATGGCATGGTGGAACCGGTTGTAGTACCAGTAATAAGCTTAGGCCAAATGTTGTATGTGTATTGTATTGTTCTGTTCGTGACGGCCCGTGCTGTGCATGTCATGTCGTAAATCGTGGCAAGACAAGACAAACAAGGCAAGAGGCCCGGGGTGTGAGAAAGGAAAGCTACCAAAAGGCACCACCATCAATAATTTGAGAGCGCAGGCTAGCAAAGTGTCGGGGTGGCGCCGGGTGTAGCAAAGAAGAAGTCAGCTAAACGAGGCGCGCAGTAAGAGCGCTTAGGCGACGTTGAGCTTGACCGTCTTGGGGGCCTCGTAGGTGACGCCAAGGTCGTCGCGGCGGATGACGGCGTCGGCGGCCTCCTGGAGCTCGGCGCGCTCCTCGGCGGTGAGCTCGACCTCGGTGCCCTGCTTGGACTTGAGCTGGTCCTGGAAGTTCTTGAAGTGCTGCTTGTAGAGATCGGACACGGTGCCGTCCTTCTTGGCAGAGGCCGGGTTGGAGAGCGCGCTGATGGCGGCGTCGAGGGCCGAGGCGCGGAGCTTCTTGGCGTCCTTGCCAGCGTAGGACTCCTTGACCGAGGCAGTGGCGCCGTCGACGAGCACGGTGCGGAGCGAGTCGCTGAACTTGGTCTCCTCCAGAACCATGTAGTCGAGCTTCTTGACGACGTCGTTGCGGATCTGACGCTTGAGGCGGTTCTCGGCGCTCGAGACGATGTTGCCAACGACCTCCTGCTGGGCGGCGAAGAGGGACTTGACGTCGTCCGAGAGCGAGAGCTGGCTCTTGTGCGCGTCGAGGGCGAGCTTGACGGCGTCAATCTCGGCCTGCTCGAGCTTGGCGGTCTCGGCCTTGATCTGGCCCTTCATCTCGTCGAACATCTCGGCGATCATGGGGCCGCCGCGCGAGTAGACGGTACCGCAGAAGAGCACCCACAAGACGAGCAGCTGCGACTCGCCGTCGATGTGGTACAGGCCGGTCAGGGTAGCCAGACCGAAGCCGCCCAGGGTCAGCGGCACGTAGCGGGTCGGGTCATCCAGCTTGTACTGCTCGATCAGGCTCGGGCCCAGGGGCGCCTCCTTGTCCTGCGACACCGGCGAGCCGTGCAGGTTGCGCACGCTCAGCACCTGGGTGCTGCGCGGCACCGCGCGGCTCAGGGGCCGCGCCGTCTTGGACGCCAGCGTGCGAAGCATCTTGCTGAGCCTGCCTATCCGTCGGCTGTGCAACCATGGCGCGCGTGCGTACATTGAGCGTCAGTTATCCCTCCGTCCATCATCGAACCTCGCCTCGACTGCTTCACCTGCGCCCCCTCCCCGTCTCCCCCCCCCCCCCCCTCGCGCACGAGCTGCGTGTGCAGCAGCGCCACCACCTCCTTGGCCATAGAGAGATAGATAGATACAAGAGGCGACGGCGGCGCGCGCCTCGCCGCCACACGCGCCTTGCCGGCCGGCTCGGCCGCGCCGCGCGGCAAGGCGCCGGGCGCTGCGCGGCGGGCGGCTTGCGGAGCACGCTCGCGGCACGCCGCCCGCCGCCCGCCGCTGTCGCGCGCCCGCCCGGCCCTCGTCGCCGTCGGCGGCGTCGGGCGCGGCGTAGCCTCTCGCTCGGCCATCTGTGCGGCTCCCGGCCATCCACCCATCCATCTCCATCCTCCCCCGCGCCGCCCCGCCGCCGCCGGCGGGCGGGGCGGGCGGGGCGGGCGGGGCGGCGGCGCCGCCGCCGCCGCGCCGCGCCGGCCGCGCGCGCGCGCGACCACGTACCTGGGCACGAGAAGAGCGGCAGCGTTGATTCAATGCCCGTGCCGCGCCACGAGCGGAGCTGCAGCAGCAGCGGCCCCTCTGCGCCCCGCGCCGCCCAGTGGCGCCTCCCCCTCTGCCTCCGCTGCCCGCCGCCTGCTTCCTCCTTGCCGCCGCTGCCCCTCTGGCCCCGCCCGTTTCGCTGCGCGCCCTCCGTGCCAGCAAAACTTTCCTCCTTGCAGCCCCCCCTCCTCCCCTGCCTAGCCTTCCCCCTTCGCGGGCCCAGTGGCGCTGGGTGCAGTGCGACGCGAGCGAGCGCTGAGCGCGCAGCGGCGCGCGTCCGGAGCGCGTCCGAAAGGATTCGCGACGCGCCGCGGCGCGCGCGGCGCTGGGACAGTTCCCGCGTGCCCCCCGGTCCCAGCGGGCGCAAGTGGGGCAAAGCAACGGCCCGACTTGGCGGCGGCGGCGCGGCAGTGGCTGCCCCCCGCGCGCAAGGGCGTGAGGCGCAGGGAGAGTCGCACTTGCGCGCCCCGCCTCGATTCGAATTGGAATGGAATTCGAATTCGAATTCGGCCGTCAAAGTCGATCGTCTTCGCCCGGCCGTCGGCAGGCCGGCCGGCGCGGAGCGCGGCGGCGCCCAGCGGCGCGGCAGGCGGGCGGGCCCGCGCGGCGCGCGCCGGCAGCCGGCCGGCAGCCGCCTGAGGCGAGGCGCTCCAGGCCTCCGGCATCCAGCGCTGGCGCTGGCCTCGCTGAGCTCGCTCGCGGAGGATGACGGGCCGTGGCGACGCGGCGACGCGCGCGGCCGCGGCGCCGTCGAGGCGGCGCGCGCGGGGGTCGGCCGCGGACGCGGACGAGGCCATGCGGCCGCGGACGTCAGCGCCGCGACGAGGCGGCGACGCGCGCCGGCGCGGGCGCAGGCGCGGCTGGCGGGGGCGGCTCGCCGCGGCGGTCCTCGCGGCGCTCGCCGCGGCGCTCGCGACGAGCTCGAGCGCAGAGGCAGCGCTGTGCACGTGCTCAGGCTCGCTGGCCGACGAGCTGGAGCACGATGAGCAGCCAAAACAAGACCGCCAGCACGTAGCGAAGGGACGCGGCGATGACGCGCCGGGCGTGGAGACCATGGAGTGCGCGAACGCAACCTCATCCTCAACCTCAACCTCGGCGACGTGCAGGCTGACGGGCAGCTACGCGATGCGGTGCAGGCGGCGCGGCAGCGGCCGCGGCGCCTGCTCGTGCTCGTGCCGCGTGAACGGCAATCTGGAGCTGGATGAGTCCTTCGAGCTCTTCTCCGAAACGGGCGGCACCGCGGCGCTCTGCGAGATCGGCTGGCGTGTCGCTGGGAACGTGACCTTTTACCCTGGCGCGCGCCTCGAGGC
Organism: Thraustochytrium sp. TN22; assembly: GCA_013306675.1. NCBI lineage: Eukaryota > Bigyra > Thraustochytrida > Thraustochytriidae > Thraustochytrium > Thraustochytrium sp. TN22. Next base: position 16,225 of record JABLUY010000344.1, on the reverse strand, counting down.
ATCCACGGTGTGGCTGCGCGCTACCGAGAACATCGAGCTCATGACGGGCAGCACCATCAACGTGACGGCGCAGGGCCTCTCGTACAGGTCGGCAGCGCGACGCGCCCTGGCCGGCTTCGGCGGCAGCAACGGCGGCCGCGGCGGCCAGAGCAGCTGCTCGCAGGCGCCCGATCGGGCCGGCGCGCCCCTGGGTGACGCCATTGCGCCCTGGCGCAAGTGGGCCGACTTCGACGACGCCGAGGCGCCCGTGCCCGCTGCCGTCACCGGTGGGGGCGTGCTCGACGGCTACGGCTATGGCGGCGGCAGCAGTGGCAGCAGCAGCATGAGCGCCCTCAAGAGCGGCCGTGGGGGCGGTCGCGTCTACCTGGAGTCCGGCGGGCGCACCACCATCAGCGGCACGGTGCTGGCGGACGGCGGTGCGGCTGCCAGCGACTGCTCGCAGGACTGCGGGTCGGGCGCCGGTGGCACCATCGTGGTGAACGCGACGGACTTTTTGGGCGCTGGCACCGCCACGCAGGCGCGGGACACGGCGTCGGCCTTGTCTGCTGTCGGGGCGGACTCGGCGCGCGAGGCGGCGGGCGCTGGCGGTGGCGGCCGCATCGCCATCGCGTCCATGCTGTCCATCCGCCGGGAGAGCTTTGCCATTCGTGCCTACGGCGGTCTGCTGACGCGCAGCAGACGCACGCCTGGCGATATGATGGACACAACGAACTGCAACGGCGGCGCAGCCGGCACAATCACGACGTTCGGGCTCGTACAAGGCCTCAGGATCGTCGACGCTGTGGTGCAGGTGAGCAACTGCCCGGCGTCAGGCCAGTGCATGGCGCCTGACTTTGCGCAGGCCACGACGCCGCTCCGCTACTCCGGGGAGGACATGGAGCGCGCCGTGGTGCGCGGCTTCCCGGTGCTCTTCTCCGCGTTGCAGATCAACAAGTACGGCATCGTGGATGCCAGCGTGCTGCGCTTCGATACCTCGTCCTCGGACTCGCCACTCTCGCCAAGCAGCATGGACCGCCAGGAGGCTGGCATCCTCATCAGCGCTGGCCGCCTCGTGTCGGTGCGCACGCTCCGCACCGCCTCGCTGCAGCTCAACTCGGGCAGCTCCGTGCGCGCCACGAGCGGGGCGGACATTGAGGTGACCGCCGGGGACTTTACGCTCGACAGCTCTTCCACCTTCTTCTTCACGGGCCCCGTGCACGTGGATGTCTCACACAGTCTGCTGGTGGATGGAACGATGCAGTCGCAAGAGGCCACAATGCAGGAGCTGCTGCCGCCGCCGTCGTCTCCAGGATCATCCTCGTCCCAGTCGTCGCCCCAGTCATCGTCCCAGTCGCAGTCGCGGCAGACCGCGCCAGCGGTCGTGAGCGGGCTCACGTCCTTCTTCCGCGCCTTCGCCAAGACCATCTACTTGCGCCCAGGCTCCTCGGTGGTCAGCGACCGCATCGCGCTCGTCTCCAACGACACCATCATCATGGCCGGCAAGCTGCGCGCCACCTACATCCCGGCGTGCGCGCAGGTGGAGACGCGCAAGGTATGCAAAGACTTTACCGGCGCATTGGCGGCCGCGGCGCCGCCGGGCGCCTCGCCGCTCGCGCGCCGCGCGCTGCGCGCAAGTCCGGACGTCTTCAGCAACTATTCTCTGTCCGCAATGGTGCTCCGGTCGACGGTCGAGCCGCTGGGCGCTGTGGCTGCAGACAAGAACCTGAGCGTCATCACCAACATCTTCGTGGACTCGGGCGCCGAGGTCACGGCGCGCAGCGTACTCCTGTGTGCGCCCACTATGCGCATCAAGGGCCACGTGACAGCCACAGGCCAAGGGTGTCTCGCGGACGCCGGCCCGGGCGCCGGCTGTACGAGTTCCGCCAGCGCGGGCGGCGGCGGCGGCCACGGCGGCCTGGGCGGCCCAGGTGTCGGCTGCACGGAGCCCGGCCGCACCTACGACTCGATGAGCTTCCCCATCCTCTCCGGCTCGGGCGGCGGCAGCGGGCTCGGCGGTATCGGGGGTGGCACCGGCGGCGGTGTGATCATGATGGGCGCCTCGCTGGCGCTACGCCTTGAGGGCTACGTCACCAGCGATGGCTCCAGCGGCAGCGGCCAGGACTTCAAGCAGCGCTCTGCGGGTGGCGGCGGATCTGGGGGCGCCATCCATATCGACGCGCCCAGCGTCTGTGCGCTTGATGGCATCGCAGGCCACGTGTCCGCGCGCGGCGGCGCAGGCGGAGCGGGCGGCGGCGGCGGCGGCGGCGGCGGTCGCGTGGCTGTCGACTTTGCGGACGAGTTCTTTGGGTTACTGGGCGTGAGAATGTCTCGGGACCTCGCCATCCACTTTGTTGACGCGGTCGCGCCCGGCCAGGTGTCAGCGGTCGCCTCGGCCTCGGCCTTGGCCTTGGACTCGGCCAGCAACCAGCTGGCGCCGCCGAGCGGCTTTGCATGCACCCACTTTGGCAACTTCGTCGTCCCAGTGCTCGTGGAGGGCGGCCCGCAGGGCAACGAGGCGCCGGGCGCTCCTGTCCTGGCTGGACTGGACGAGGATGACTACGTGAAGGGGAGCGCCTCGCTCGAGTACCGTGCGCGCAGCGGCTTCGAGGGCACCATCATGTCGCCCGAGTGTAGCCTGGGCCACGGCGGAACGTGGTGCTCAGTGTGCCCGTTCGGGTTTTACAAGGACGACACGGGGTCGGCGCCGTGTGAGCCGTGCCAGCGCAAGCCGTGCATCGCGCTAGGGACCTGTGACTGGCTCGCGGAGGGCTCATCGCACAGCGACTGCCCGGTATTGTGCAACGCGGGCTACGTGCTCCCGAATTGCGTCACCCCGCTCGAGAACCTCATCGACAGCATGGGCGGTATTGTGGTGTTCGCGACGGTGCTTGCCTCGCTCGGGCTCGGCCTGGTGATCGTCTTCACCTGCGTCTGTACGCGCGTCGAGTGGTGCCCAGGCTATTATGCCAATATGGCCAAGATGATCCAGAAGCGGGAGCAGAGCCGGCGCGGCCTCATGCAACACCGGCGGGAAATGGGCTTCGAAGACGCCACCGACTTGGAGACCTCGCTCCTACACGACAATGAGACCGGCGGGGGCGCCGGCGGGGGGCGGCCCGGGAGTGGCGGTACCGGCCCTGGCGACGACGAGGAACACGAAGACCATGGCGAGGTCTTTGTGCCGCTCCGCACGGCCAACTCGCGGCTCCATAGCGCGCGCAGCCATTCCAGCCTGCGCGCGTCCGGTGTGCGGCGTGCGCAGGGCAGCCTGCAAGAGGCCGACGTGCGCTCGCACCTGAAACGCATCTACCTGGCGGGCCAAAACTCGGTGCAGCAGCCGTGGCACTTCCCACCGCAACTGCCTCTGGAGATGAAGGAATCCGGCTGGTTCGATGCGACCGCCTTTTCCGAAATGGCGGCGGAGGTGAGCGAGCTGGCTACCTACTCCACGTGGATCTGGTTCGTTTCCGCCGCATTGCACGTCGTGTGTTACCCGCTCGGATACCTGTACATGCGGCGCCAGCGCGAGGTTTGTGCGGGCCGCCTGCAGGCCTTTTTCGAGACGTACGACCACAAGTGCATCCTGAGCGCGCGCGCACGCGCCCTCATGAACTCTTTCAAGTTCGGTCACGACGCCGAGTGCACGGTTGGCTATATTGACGTGCTGGCCAGCAAGCCGCTCAACGCCGCGGCGCGCCAGCGCCGCCTGCCCATGCTCGTCTTTCTGGCCGGCGACGGCTCCTACTGGCAGCCGTTGCATGTGGACACAAGCGATGTGCTGATACGGGCCATCCCGCAGATTGTCGAGCTGCGCTCTTTCATTGACGAACCCTGGTTCCAGCTCGTCGAGGAGCTCAACTCGACGCTGCGCAAGGTGGACCTGCAGGCGCTCGGCAACAGCTCGCAGCCAGCGCTCCGCGTGTTGGGCCGCTACAACTCAGATCCGGACCGCCTCGGCGGCCTGCGCGTGCGCCTCGGTCTCTTCGCCACACCCAACTGTCCGGCCGACGACGGCGAGCGCCGCCTGGCCCTCCTGCTTAGCCTGGACGAGGAGATGGCGCAACAGCATCAGCAGGAGCACCACGACCAGACGCGAGCGCAGCAGCAGCAGCAGCAGCAGTTGCTGTCATCGCAGTCCGGCAGCAGGCTGCGGATGCGCAGCGACCGTACGCTGCGAGGCGGTGCTTCGGGCGCAAGTGGCGATCGTCGCGGCCTTGGTGGGACGCCCGAGGAGTTGGCCAACGAGCTAGCCTTGGGCGGGGACCTGTTTGGTGAGGACCATCTATCCGAGCCCGTGGGTCGCAGCGGGTCTATCGCGCTCAACGACGACCACAGCACCATCGCGCCCGCCACACCACCGCCTCGCAACTCGCTCCTGGTCGACAGCATGACCACCGAGGAGCGCCGCGCCGCGCAAGCCGCCGTGCAGGAGTTTGAGACGCTCGAGCGTCTCCAGGCCGAGAGGCAGCGGGCCGAGGAGCTCTTCACGGCGTCCGAGACGGCCTTGGTCGGCACGCCGCCGCCGCCGGGCCTTCGGCCCTCGCCCTCGTTTGACCGCCAGGAGCCCGTAGTCCCTCTGCATGGTGGGCAGAGCGAACCCTGGGCGACCAGCGGCTCGGAAAGGCTCTCTGTCGCCTCGGCGCGCTCACGCGACGAGCTTTCGCTTTCGCTTTCTCTCGACGCGGCGGCGCAGCAGCAGCAGCAGCAGCAGCAGCAGCAGCAGCAGCAACAATCACAACACCAACAGCCCCAGCAGCCGCTGGACGCCCTCTTTTCCTTGCAACAGCAACAGCAGCTGCCACTGGGTGCGCGCGTCTTGGCTCCTGGGCGCAGCGCTAGGAGCGGCATCTCCACCTTCGGGTTCGACGGTGCGTCAACAGCGGCCGAGTCGGGCGTGCCGTGGGACGCTGAGGACCTCCTGGACGCGAACGGGGCTGAGGGCAACATGTACGAACCGAACGAAGAGCTGCCCGCAACGGGCGAGATTTTGACGCGAGTTCACCCGGAGGATTCGGACTTCGAGGAGGATGAGGAGGACTTCGACTGCGTCTCGTGCCCCGTGAACCTGCACGCGCTGCTGCCGGGTCTGCGCAAGAAGCTGGGCATTCTGCAGAACCGCCGCCCGCGCAAGCACAAGCACCGTAACTTCTACCGGTCCTTCATTTCGGCGCTTCTGCTGTGCGACACGCTGTGCACGTTTTTTCTGCTCACCACCTTCCTCTGTGTGGACCGCGTCGGCCCAGTGTGCTCGCGCCTTCCCCTCGTGCTCATGCTGGCGCTCTACCCGGGCGCACTCGTCGTGGCGCCGCTTTGCGGGCTCACCTTTGTCGTGTTCCCGCTCTCGGGAATGGGCCGCCACTACGCCGTCTGGAACGCGCTGGCGCTCGTCAACGCGCTCGTCGCCTGCTGTCTGGCCCTCGCCTACCGCAACCGGGTGTCCATTGAGGCTGGAATCCTCGCTTTCTTTCTGCTCGTCCTCAAGCTGCTGCAGAGTCGCACTGTCGACTTTTACATTGCCATCGTGGAGACCGATGCCTTTCGTCGAGGCTGAGCGCGCGCGCGTCGCGTCGCGCACGTGCGCTCCATGTACCCTATCCTACCTCCCCGCGCGGCCCACCCACCCACTCAACTTAGTTCGTAGTCGCTATATTCCGTTTTGCAAACCATTTATTTATCGTACGTATCGTTACGGCCCGGCGCGGGCCGGCCCGAGACTTGCACAGTGCAAAGGGCCATGAGGCGATGCAAAGAACTCGTCGACGATGCACAGCGCAAAAGGCCATGAGGCGATGCAAAGAATTTGTCGACGAGTCCCTTTCGGTCACGGTCAGGAGTTGATGGCGGCGGACAGGTCGATCCAGTCGGCCCATCGACGTGCCTCGTCGACGTCCGAGGGCATGCGGTCATAGTTCCAGTAGGTGATCTTGTCAAAGACAGCCTGGCAATCCCACCGTGGCGCGGCGCCCGGCGCGTGCGCGCGCTGCTCCTCGAGCACGAAGCCCTGGGCGCCGTCCGGCAGGTCAAGTTCCGCCCCGAGGAGTTTACGCCCGCGAAAGGTGGCCTCCAGCACCTGCGCGCGCTCCCCCTCTGCGTCCACCACGGAGCTCGCCGTGACGCCGGCCTGCGCCTGTCGAAAGTACGCCTCCACGTCCGCCACGCCGTCGTGGTGCACCTTGCACGGCAGGTGCATCACCTTGGACGCCTTGAGCGCCCTCTGCGCCTCCTGCAGCCCGCGCAGCTGCGCGCAGCCCTCCTCGCCGCCCATCTCCCGCGCTCCTCGCCGCTCCTCGCCGCTCCTCGCCGCGCGCCCCGGCTTCGACTTTGATCGCCGCCGCCGCCTGCCCCGCCCGAGCGCGCCGCCGCCGTTAGGCGCAGAGCCGGGCGGCGCCCGCGCGCGCCCCGGTGCGCGCCAACCGCCCTATCCGCGGCTGGGCCCTTTCGAGGTCAAGTTCTTCGCGCCGCTCGTCCAGCACTGGCAGAACAGAACCGCGCCGCCGACTCGACTCGACTCGACCCGACTCCGCCCCGCGCGCGCGCCCGCCCGCCCGCCCGCCCGGCCCGGCGCGCGCGGCGGCGACCGCGGCTCGCGCGCCCCGCCGCCGCCCTCCGGGCGCCGCGCTCGAGCGCGCTCGGGCTGGAGGGCGCCGAGCAGGGCGAGGAGGAGGGGGAGGAGCCGGCCGAGGCCGAGGCGGAGACGCAGCGGGCGGCGGAGGCCAGCGCGGGCGGCGCGGCGCGCGGCGGCCGGCAGGATGGCGCGCGGCAAGGAGGCGAAGCACACGGCGTACTACGAGCTGGTGGGGTGCGCGCCGGACGCGACGCCGGAGGAGATCAAGAAGGCGTACCGCAAGACGGCGCTGCGGCTGCACCCGGACCGCGGCGGCAAACAGGAGGACTTCCAGGAGATGAAGAACGCGTACGATGTCATCAGCGACCCGAGCAAGCGGCAAATGTACGACAGGTATGGCCCTGAGGTGGTCAAGATGATGGACGGCGAGATGCAGGGCTCCATGGCCTTTGTGGCGGCGCTGCGCGGCCGCGACCGCCTCATGCTCACGCTCATCATCTCGCTCACGTCCTTCATCCTGCTGCTCTTCCCGATTCTGCTCTCCATCCGCTGGGACGCGCTCGAGGGCGGCCAGGATAGCAAGCCGTACGCGTGGGCGGTGGCCTTCATCCCACTCTGGGTGCTCGAGGTGCTCGTCATCATCGCCTTCGCCGAGCAGGTGCGCCAGGAGCCGCTCGACACCTCCGACCCGGAGGTGACCGAGGACCTGCGAGCCATGTGGAACGAGAACGAGCGCGCCTTCAACAAGCTGCGCGCCTTCTTTGGCGTCTTCATGGGCCTGCTCATACTGGCTGAGATCTTCCTCGTGCTCCGCCTCGACGGCGTGCTGGACTGGTCCTGGTATCTCGTGCTGCTGCCTTGGTTCGTGCTCCAGGGCTTTAACCTCATCATGGCGCTCGTCAGCGCGCCCATGGTCTACCGCGCGCAGCGCGCGGGCGAGACCGGCATCGACCCGGACAAGCTCGAGGAAGCCATCCCCATGTCCCTGATTCTCTCAAGCCTCGACTTTTACCTCTCCACGCTCGCGTCCATCAAGTGGTACGTCGCGCTCCTGCTCACCGGCGTGCTCTGCGCCTTTGTGGGCGACTACAACGAGGCGCACCCGGCCGACGACAAGTCCTTCTACCTGGCGGCCATCCCGGTGCTGGCGCTCGTTGGTCTCGCGCTCGTTCTGCTGCTCGTCGTCAGAATACTGGCGCCGCGCGACATGCCGCCCGAGATGCGCCCCTCGAATGTGCAGATCGTCATCGCGACTCTGCTGGAGTGGGTCTGCAAGTACGGCATGCTGCTCATCATCGTGTGCACGGCCGCCTCCAAGCTTTCTGACGTCGACGCGCTCTCTGCCTTTGCCATCTTCTCGCCCGTCTTCTTCATCGTCGGCTGCCTCTGCTGCACCTTTTCGCTCACGGCGCTCACCGTGACACCGGAGGACCTGCAGGAGGCCTCTGGCCCGGGCGCTGGCGGCGAGTCTTCGCGAATGAACGAGGACAACGACGAGGAGGCGCAGCACCATTCCGTGCCGGAGCCCGGCGCGCTCCAGGACGGCGCGCCCGTCATTTTGCAGGATGCCGCGCCCAAGTACGGCGCCACGGACTCCTCGTCTGTCACCCTCAACATCACCTGATGCGCCCCTCGCCTTACTGAGAAACGACCATCTTTCGCATGCTCTGGCATTCGTACTTTACCACTAAAACACACACACACACTCACTCACACACGCACACACACACACAAAACATGATACTTGGCCTCTACCAGCGTGCATCTACTGCGAAGCCTCGGCGCCGCGCATCGTGCGTCGGTAGCGGAGCGACTCCTGCAGGCTGCGGAAGGAGCTGTACACGGTGCGCATGGCCGGGTCGTCCGGATCCATGTGCAGCGTGCGAGAGATGCGCTCCATGGACCGTTGCAGACGCTCGTCAAAGCGCTCGAGACGCAGACGTTCGGCGTCACGGCGACGGAGGTCCAGAACGTCAAAATCGCCAAAATCGCCAAGCTCTTGCGACGTCTCGCTTTCCGTGAGCGAGAGCGTATGCAGGTGGCCCGAAACGAGGGGAGCCGACCGCGTACTGTTTGGCGCTCGGCGATCGGCCTGCGCCTGCGCGTTGATGCGGAGAGCGCTTGCACGAACGCTGTGGTCCAGGATGTGGTTGTCTACAGGCGGCGAGCTGTCTGCACGCCCAAGGCGTGTCGCGGGCATCGGCATGCCTCCCATCAACGACCGCGCGCTCATGGCCTTGTGCTCCGGTGTATGGGCATAGGCTGATGCGATGTAGAGGTCGTGTGAGACCGTGTGGCTCAGACTGTCCCAGGAGACGCTTGCGAAGTCATGCAGATCCGCCACGCCGAGTGCTGGGTCCTCCTGCTCCTTGACTTCGTCCTCGTCGACGTCCGCGGCGTGCAGCGCAGGCACAGGACCCGTCTCGGCCTCCTCCTCGTCCTCCTCGCCCCCCGGGCCGCCCTCCGGGTGGCCGATGGCGCCGACGGCTTCCTCATCCTCCTCATGCCCGTGGACTGACGCGGAAGATGCAAGGTCCTCGCCCGTGCCTTCGAAGACGCTCGCCTCCTCGTTCGTCTCGGTCTCGCCGCGCGCACCGCCGCCCTTCGACCTGCCCATGGCATGGGCCGCCACCGCGATGGCAACAGCCAGACTGCCCGCCGCGAACACGGACCAAAGAAGAATCTTATCCTTGGTAGCATCAGGTTCGGCGCTTGGACCGGTCGCGGCGAGACGAAAAGCCTGAGTGCCCAATCGCGCGATGAGGCAAACCCCGTCGCCCAAGCCCCACACAGAAGCCAGCATGGCCCGCGCCACTGCGAACATTACGGCAGAGCCCGCCAGCGGCGCCAATACGCTGGTCAACAGGTCGCGTGCCACAACCGGAAGCCGCGGCCAGACCTCTGCGTGCAAGAGACACCCGATCAGCCTCATGCTGCGCGTGCCCTGGCGGAACGGCGCTAGGGCGAAGGCGCGTTGACACTCCTCGTCTGCCGAAGAGGTTTGAAGGTCCCTGGATATCTGCATGCATTGCGTCAGCGCGCCGGCCTCGCTCGGCGCCTCGCTCGATGGCCCGATCTGGTCGTCGACAGCCGTCGTTGCGGCAGGAAAGCAAGTCGACGCGAGGAGCAGGCAGAGGACCATATAAATGAGCACGGAGAGGCCCAAAGCGCGCTTGGCCCATACCTGCCACCCAGGGCCGTTTGGCTCGCCCACAGAGCAGACTGAGCCATCCTCGCCGTGAGGATCCACGTCTTCGTCGGCATCCGGGTCTGCACCGGCACCGGCGCCGGTGCCCGCGTCATCAGGCGCGCTGGCCAGAGCGGCGCCGGTCTCGGCGGAGCCATCCGCAGCGGCGTCCTCCGCCGCAGCGGCGTTGGCGTCGTCCAGCCCGTGCTCACCGCCCAGCGCGACGTCGTCGGGTACATCGCCCTCGTCGTCGGATGAGTAGCCGCCGGCCTGGCGTTGCACGAAGGCGGTCCAGCTCTCGCGTGGGCGGTGGCCGCGCTTTGTACCGAGACGCTTGCTCGAGATGGCGCGCTTGCGATCCTTGAGCGACATTCGCTCGTTGGGCGCGCCCGCGCTGAGGTTGGTGCTGCGGCGGCGCTGCTGCGCAGCCAACTGCTGCGAGGCGTTGCCGGCCAAGAGGCCCGGCGAGCCTACAGAATACATGCGTCGCCGCGAGGACGACCGCGAGACGCCGACGCCGCGGCCGGTGGCCGGCGAGGCGGTGGCCGCCAGTGCCGCGTCCGCGTCCGTGCCCGTGCCAAAGGTCACCGCGGCGGCCGCCGAGGCCGAGGAGGTCTCTGTCGCCCGTGCCACGGCGGCATCGGCGCGCGCCCCAGCGTCCGGCGCCACCGCGGTCCTCTTGGCGCCGCTGCCCGGCGCCGCGCCGCGCGCGGCCTCCGCAACCGCGGCCGCCTTGCGATCCCTCGCGGTGGCGGGCTGCGTCGGCGTCGGCGAGCGCGACCCTCGGTTCACCTTCATGACCTTTTGAATCTTCTCCTTGAGGTTATGCTTCGTGGACGCCCTCTGGCCGTCGGCCTCCTCGTCCGCCGCCGCGCCGCGGCCGCCGCCGCCTGCGCCGCGCCGCGCGCCGCCGCGCCGCGCGCCCGCGAACCGCCGCCGCACCAGGCGCCGCCACCATGGCGAGGCCGCCACGGCCAGCCGCGCCTCGCGCAGCACGCCCACCACCAGGCACAGCGCCAGGAACCCCACCAGCCCCAGCAGCGCGCGCCCCACCACGCGCACGACCGCGTCCAGCGCCGTCATCGCGCCGCGCGCGCGGCGTGCCGCGCCTCAGCCTGCTCGGGCTCTGCTCTTCTCTTTTTTCTTCGCCGCGGCCGCCCCTTCAATCGAAGTGCTTGCGCGGCGGCGCCTCCGAGCCGTGAGCGCGGCCTTCCCGCCGGGCCCGGGCGCGGGCTCGCTGCGCGCCCGCGCACGCGTCGAAGCTCTTGCGGCGAGGGACCCCGAGTCCCTTCGCGCCGCGACAAAAGCCTCGCGCGAAAGACGCGCGGGCTTCGGCCTTTTCTCTGATCCAAGGGGGGCGGGGAAGGCCAGGCCACACGTCCGGCGTCCCAGCCGACCCGAATGGGCCAAGTCGCTGGCGCGGCTGCGGCAGCTCGCTCGGCTTGCAGAGTCAAGCCCGCACAACAGGGCGAGACGAGACCTGCAGGGGTCCGGGGCTGCGCCGGGATGAGGATGAGGCGGCGACGAGGCCTCCCGGCACGTCCTAGAGAACGCGACCCGGCAGAGCCGTTTCGACGAATCGGTTGAGGGAAAAATTTGCAGGTCCCGCCTCTCTGCCGGTGTGCGCCAAGATCAGCGCCGGCGGTGCTGCCAACGGGTGAGCTCGCCTGGATGCAAGCTGAGCTGAGCTGAGCGCGTGCCTCGGTTCGCAGAGGCAGTGCGAGCTTGGGCGGCGGCGAGGCGCGCGCGGCGCTCGCGATGGAGTCGCTGCTGTTCGCCGCGCCGGGGCGCGGCAAGAATCCGACGAATCGCACGGACGACATCGACGGCGCGCAGCCCAAGGAGCGCTTCGTGTATGCGCAAGCGGACTGGAAGGAGGAGATCGAGGGTTCGAGGCCGAAGCCGTCCAAGCATGCCCGGCACCTGAACAAGCCGGACTCCTTTCAGGTGCGTGACATCGAGGGCGCGCGCGCGAAGAAGTCGCACTTCCGCACGACGCGACGCGTGAACCCGCTCGACCCAGACTACCAGCTACCCTCATCGGAGCCCGTCGTGTACGAGACGCCGCGCTTCATTCGCGACTCCATTGACGTCTCGGACATTGAGGGGACACGCACCAAGGTGCCGCGGCGACTGCAAACGCGCAACAGCTTTGACGTCTCTGACATTGAGGGCACGTGTGCGTCGTGGGCGCCGTGGGCCAAAACCAAGATCAAGCAGCTGCGCGCCGAGCAGGGCACGCGAAAGGCCGACTCACTGCAGGTGCGCGACATCACGGACCAGGGCTTCCGCTCGCGGCGCGTCGTGAACCCGCTGCGGCCGGCGTACCGCATCCACGGCATGGACGTGCACGACTGCGAGACGGCCACGGCACCGCGCAAGCTGGACAGGGAGACCAACACGCCGTTCTTCTCGCTGCACACCACGGACATTCGCGGCGCGCAGGGCGGCACCGGGAGTGTCTTTCGCCGCCTCCGCGTGCAGGAGCGCACAGCCTTCCGCGACACCAATCACGTGTCGGATATTGACGGCGCGACGACCGGGACTTTGCGGCGTGGGCTGCGCTCGAAGCGGCAGACTGATCCGATGCGCCCTGATTACCAGTACCTGCACGGTGCGCACACGCCGACGCCGCCGGAGGACTTTGGCGACACGGCGCGCCTTACGCGGTCTGCCTCGCGCGATTCTGCGCGTGGTTTCTCGCAGTCGCACGCCCAGTACGATGCGGACCCCACCCTGTCTGGCGCGGACTTTGCACGCACCGAGAGCGGCGCCCGAGAGCCGGACGAGGACGTCCGCGAGGTGGACTTTATCGATTACGAGGAGGACAATCAGATTGAGCAGCCACAGCACTGCAGCGGCGAGACGTCCGCTGCGAGGACAAGGCCGCAGACCGCGCACGTGCGCGCGGCGACGGGACGTCCTGTGCGCGTCAGCGGTAGGACCAGGGGCGGCAGCAGACACGAGCGGGCGGATGGGCCCTCGCTCTCGGCGCGCTCTGCGCCTGGCGCGACCGCGGCTGCGACCTCGGGAAGGTCTGCAGCGTCCAGCGCCCGCCCTCCAGCCGCCAACAAGCCTCCGCCACTGCCCCTTCACGAGCCACGTTTCAAAGCTCGCCAGGGCCCGCCCAGCAAGTCAGCTGCGTCTCTCCAGCATCGCGTCCGCGTTGGTCGCCAGGCCGACATTGACTCGGTGCGCGACCTCCCTGACTTTGACGAGGACTTGTGAACTAAGATTGCTGGCACGGTGCCAATAACTTACCGCCTGCCACAACATCCACCACCACCACCACCACCAAGCAAAGGGGCGGGGGGGGTGGGCAGGTGGGAGAGCTTACGGATACGCGTTTCGATTTACCCATACTCTCGTCAAACTTGAACTCTCAAGGGCGTGGCCCGCCCACTATCCTAAATACGACCTAACTCTAAGACCTAATCTCGTCGCCGTCGCTTGAGCTCGCTCTGCGCGCCTGGTCTCGTCGGCGACGCTTGAGCTCTGAGAAGATGGTGAGGAGGATGGCGAGGGAGAGACTAGCACTAGCATGAAGCTTGAGGGAGAACTTGGCAAAAAGAGGCTGATCGAAGAGCTTGTGAAAGTCGGTGGAGTTGGTGTAGCCGAAGAGCCACCAGCGCACGACGGTAAGGGCGAGAAAGAAGGTGAAGAGGCTGCTGAGGCAGCCGCTGAGGTTTTCGTCGCGGTAGCCAAAGTAGTTGAGCATGAAGCGGCGGCCGGACTCGCTCTCCGGGGAGGAGACCACCGGAACGGAGTCCCAGACGGTAAAGGCCTCAATAAAGTAGCGTGCCGGCGACATGGAGCACATGAGGCGGATGATGTACTTAGCCTCGTAGCGGTCGAGAACCAGCGAGTCGAACTTAATCTGACGCTTGTTGGGGCTGTACATGGAGAAGACGTGCATCCAGAGGAGGTAGCCGATGACGAGAACCGCGCTGGTCTGGAAGTGGTGGCCGCCGAGCACGCAAATAAGCGCAGCGACGGACCAATTGGCCATGTAGTAGACGAAGATGATGTAGGTCATCTGGACGTGCCTCCGCACGCTGAAGATGCGCATGTCGTTCGTGCGCACGGCGAGAAGAATGTTGAAGACGAGCGTGAAGAGCGAGGCGGTGATGAAACCCTTGCAAACGTTGAGCGCCACGAGGGCGGTGTGGTGCGCGCCGAGCACCATGCCGGCCTGCGCGGCGCGCTTGACCGGCTCGATGACGTCCTGAAAGACCGCGGAGAAGGTGGCGAGCGCGGAGACGGCGACGCAGGAGAAAAACGCGGCGAGAGCGCGCGCGTCCCAGGAGCTGCTGTAGGATCGCACCCAGGCGCAGACGATGGCGGTGACGACGGTGCTGAGGGCCTCGATGGCGAAGCCCTGGCGCATGATGACCTGCGCCAGAACCCCGAGCCAGAGCGCGGCCTGGCGCATGAGCCCAGGCTTGGGCACGCGCGGGTAGTTTTGCAGGATGTACTCGCGCCTGCAGATGCGGCGGCGCACGGGGCCGAAGCGGTCACACGGGTCGGGCTCCTCCAGCTGAAGCCGCTGCTTGTCCTGCAGCGATAGCGGAGTTGCCTCGGCGCCTGGCACGGGAGGGAGCGCCGAGGGGCGGCCAGCGGAAGGCGCCGCGGAGAGGCGGCCATAAAAGGCGGTCGAATCATCGGAAGCGACGAGGGCGCGCCAGGCCTCCGGAAGCGACGGCAGCCCGTTCTGGGCGCAGCGCGAAGACGCGGGCGCGTGCAGGTCCGCGAGCATGTCCCGGTACGGACACAGCGTGGGCGGGTAGGGCAGGTCGCCCGCGAGAACGTCGATGAGCAGCTCGGGCGTGGTGACGCGCGAGCGGCCGACCGTTGCGGCGAGGTCGAAGCCGAGCAACTTGAAGGCGTGCTGCACCTCAGTGCGCGGACCAACGTAGGCCGCCTCGCCGAGCTGCAGCAGGATGATGTTGTCGAGCAGCTCAAAGACGCGCGACGACGGCACGTGCAGAACGATGACAATGGAAACGCCCTTCTTGTCGGCGATGCGGCGCAGGCGGCGGAGCAACTTGAAGGCCGCGGCGCCATCCAGCCCGCTCGTGGGCTCGTCCATGACGAGCACGCTGGGACTGGTGATGAGCTCGAGGCCGATGCTGACGCGCTTCTTCTCGCCGCCGCTGAGCCCGCGCGTGGACAGGCCGCCGATGCGCTCGTGGCGCAGGTGGCGCAGGTCCAGCAGTTCGAGCGTCTCCTCGAGCGCCTCGCGGCGCTGCTCCTCGGTCGAGTACCACGGCAACCGCCAGGCCGCGCTATGCAGGAGCGACTCCTCCACGGTCAGATCCTCGATGAGGGCGTCCTGCTGGGGCACGTAGCCGACGCGGTCCAGGATGGTGTTGAGCGACTGCCGCTCGCCGTTCAAGTAGACGTCACCGAGCGCCTCGCCGCAGACGCGCTCGCCGCGCCCCAGCAGCTGCAGCGCAAAGGTCGACTTCCCGGCGCCAGACGGGCCGAGGATGCCGGTGATCTGGCCCGGCGGCAGGTGGCCCGAGATGTTTTGCAGGATGACGCGCTGGCCGTGCGCGGCGTCCACGCGGCAGCCGACGCGATCAAAGGAGATCTCAATAGGCAGCACGGCGCTATCCTCGTGCTGCACGCTGCGCGCGCCGGGGACGTCCTTGGGCCCAAAGAGGAACTCGTCCTCGGTCAGCACGCAGATGACGGACCCCAGCACGATGGCCAGCACGAGCGTCAGCACGACGCGCGGCCGCGGCAGAATGCCCACGTGGCCCTTGGGCCGGAAGTACTCCTGCATGAGCGAGAGCCGCTGCGGGCTCGAGCTCTGCCCGTTCACCATCGAGTTGCGAACATACGACGCCGGGAAGATGAGGAAGTGCACGAAGGCGACCAAGAAGTGCCACGCCAGCAGGACCGCCAGCACCACCACATACGGCACCCGGTTTCGCAGTCGCGGCGCGTTGTTCTCCATCGGGGCGCCTCCTGCGTCGGCCTCCTCCTCCTCCTCCTGCTGCTGCTGCTGCTGCTGCTGCTGCCGCTGCTCCAGCCCCTGCCGCCCTTGCTGCTGCTCCGGGCGCTGCGGCTCCTCCTCCATCGGCGCCGCCGTCCTCAGCGCGGCCACCTGCGCGAGCAGCTCGGCGTGCTCGCGCTCCAGTTCCTCCCTCATTTTCGCATACTCCTCGTCCTCGTCCCCGTCCTCCTCGTCCTCGTCCCAGTCCTCCTCCTCGTCCCAGTCCTCCTCCTCCTCCTCCTCCTCCTGCTTTTCGTCCCTTCCTTCCCGGGCGCCAGCCCCGCGTCCATCCGCCATCTCCCTCCCGTCCCTGGCGCCGCCGCTCCTCGCGGCGCAGGCCGTGCGCCCGCCTGCGCGCCTCCGCGCGCCTCGCCCCGCGCCCCCGCGCGCCCCGCCGCGCGCCTCGCCGCGCGCCCCCGCGCCGCGCGCGCGCGGGCCCGTACTCTTGAATTTTGAACTAACAACCCTGCCGAGCTCCGGCGTCCTGCCGCCG